>BPLS01028166.1:84505-101191 GCA_019656275.1 Rhododendron kiyosumense
CCTTCTTCCTTGTCTACTGCTCTCTTGTCCAATTCCACAAATTAGTGGGCATAAAACCATTCAATTAAATTAAAGGCTAGTGATATTGTTAGTACCTAGGCCTAATTCACCACATATTACACCAATTCGATCCATTTCCGTAACCATTAACTGTTTCCAAAACCTCTGTTCAAATCTAGGGTTCTTCCTTTTTATGGCAAGTCAAGTAAAATTATCAGCTAGGTAGGAAATTATACTATCATCTGCATACAAAGAGATTATTTCACTTAACAAACCACTTCTAGCATTTACTAACATGGCCTTCCTTTCCAGATAATAACCCCCAAGAACAACCCATCTCAAATACAAGACATATTAACGGATCAATAAGCACAAGAGACGAAGAGTTACCTACCGAGATTAGCACTCCGTTAACGCAAATCCTCTCTTCTTCAATCCTTCTCTCTCCGTTTTTTTTTCTTTTCCCTGAACGTTTCTTTTTTTTTTTTCTTTTTTTTGTTCCAATAGATATACATCACACACATGCACACCAGCACCCCAATATGTTTCCACGTGCACACACAGCACAACAAACTTTTTTTTTTCCAACTAAAACCCTATAGTTCTAGGCAGTTACATTAAAGGCCCTCATAAAGAAAATAAAATTCACTTTTAATAAGACTACTTAGTTTCTTTTCTTTTAAAATAAGAATCGGGTCTCACATTATTGTCTAAGAAATTGAGGCCGGAGTGCCATAATTGTAAGCTTATAAACTTGTTGTTCATTCGGACGAATTATGGGAAACATTTTGGGGCATTAAGAAGTATTATCGTGATGGACTATTATCGGAAATTATATTATTTTTATGTTGAAAATCCAGGGTGTGACAACGGCGGCTTGTCGGACGAAGACGCTTGAGATACATTCGAAACAACAAACGGCGCGGACGACAATGGCTGTTGCTCCTGCTTCGTATCCGTCTCCCCCATCAATGACGAGTTCGCTCTGGAAATCGCAGGCGAGTATGAGAAGCTAATCATGCCGTTCTTCAGGTTCGGGTGAGAAACCGCCAGAGGAATTTGCTAAATCGTATAGTTATGAATTTAGGCTGTTAATTAACACTGTTAATTAATAGTTGAAATCGATAAAAATTCACAATATAAAGTTTAGTCACAATAATATAAAATTCACATTGAAAATTGAAAATTTAGTTTTACAAAATGTTATATTCAATATTGATGTTATTTAATAGATCTCTACGAGCAGATTTCAAACAAATTAATTTTATAAAAAGTAAATATTTAGAATAAAACTTATAAACATTGAAAAATTTATTACTCCATCCGTCCCCTTTTTAAAGTCCAGCACTCCATTTTGGGTTGTCCTTTAATAAATATCCATTTTGTAAAGTTAGATGGTACATTTTCTATTTTGCCCCTAAAAATGTATTCAATTTTATAAAGTTAGTGAGTAAAAGTGTAATGATGATGTCTTCATGGAGGGTAAATAGGGAAAGATAAGGTAAAAGTTGATGTGAAAGATATAATGATGATATTTTCTTAATAAGTTGAAGTTACGAAACTAGACACTTAAAAGGGGACGGAAAGAGTAGTATAATATACTCAAAGAGGGAGAGAGGAAAAAGAGCTAAAGTACGGAAGAGAGGAGAGAGAGGAGTGTACCGAATAAATAGAGAGAGGAATGAGAGAGAAGCATTTATATGGGTCAATGTGTGCGCTAGCCATGTGCTTGTGTCAGCGTGTAGAGAAACGACAGAGGGAGGGGAAGCGTGAAAGTCACGCGGAAAAAGAAAGAGAGAGGGGAATGGTGCCCGCTAAGGGGCATATTTTAGCCCAAAGGCCGCCCGAGCTTTTATCCAACCCGTAGTTTGTAATGGGAAGGTTTGGGTCTATGAATTTTTACTTGGCTAGTCAGTAGGCTCGGCTCATGACCCTGCCCAATAGCCAGCCCGTTAGCTCGAAATCCCGCAAAATCCTTTCTATTTTCCCTTGCCCAAGGAAATTTAAGCCCGCCTGGTAGCCCGCCAATCCGTGGGTTGGGTCTGGACTTCAATTTATGGTAGGCAGCCTAGCCCACAAAAAAAAAAAAAACCCAGTCGGCGGACTTGGGTAGTGAATTGGCGGGTTGGGCCAGCCCAGCCTGGCCCGATGATGACCCTTAGTGCCAGCACATGAAATAGGACTTGGTGGGAAAAAACTTGTGCACAAGGACATAATGGGACATAATCCACTTACATATGACCGGTTAGGAAGAAACCCATAATATATGTTTTTATTTTTTGGAAAATGACAGCTCATAATGTGTTTTGATAATTAATACTTGCCAAGGACATGTTGAGAACATTTGTTAATGCTAAAAATGTTCTTAACGGGTATTAATTATCAAAATACATTATTGACCGTCATCCCCCCCCCCCCCCCTTTTTTTTCCCCTGAATGTGTGGGCTCTCTTATTGGGCCGAACAGAATTAGCAATAATTAATAGACTGGCTGAACCACAAAAACCATATCGGCCTGGTCCAAGTACATTGGTGCGGGACGGTTAATTTTCCGAAATCAAACTCTATGGTTAGGTAGAGGAAATAAAAGACGAATAAGTGAAAATTCACCAACATCTGTAAACACGCAATCTAGCTCAACAAAACAAAATAAACCAAGCCCAATAAATTTTCTGCCAAAATAAATATCATTACTTTCCACACATTTTTGTAGCAAATAAATTTCTAAGCACTTTTGTCACCGATAAATTGTATCACACAATGCAATGGTCCAAATTACGAAAGTACTTCCTCCGACCCATTTTAATTATCCATTTTTTAAGAGCCCTACTATTCGCAAAGAAGATTTGCAGAGAACCAAGCAAAGAAAAATGTGTTTGACCCCATTCTGGATCCCATAAAAATCTAGAAAAATATCCATAAATTTTTTAATATTATTTTATGGAGTCTTATAAAAAATCAGCTCCAACGAATATTGGTAAGTATTACTTTTGGATTCATAGGGGCGAACTAAGCAGTTTTGCCCTACGAATCCAAAAGTAACACTTACCGATATCCGTTGGAACTGAATTTTTACAGGATGCCATAAAATAATATTCAAAAATTTATGGATATTTTTCTAGATTTTTTAGAACCCAAAATAGGCTCAAACGCGTTTTTCTTTGTGTGATTCCCTACAAATCTTCCTTGAGATTAAAATTTCTGATTTTTGAATTGCGTGCCATTTTTTAGTATTGGGGGTTGGTGATGTGCAGTTGCTGCACAGCACCATGCTGCGGGGCTCGGATGCCGTCCGTTCGGCAATCTAACGGTTTAAATCTCATCTCCACCCATGTTGCATCTGAGCTGTTCATTACCGAGATGATATTTAAACCGTTGGATTGCTGAACGGACAGCATCCGAGCCGTGCTGGCTACACAGCACCAACCTCCAATTCCATTTTTTAATTGCTTATATATCTTTTAATTTATAATGTTTTTCAAAATTTCGAAAACTTTGTACTATATTATGTAACTAATCGAAATCTATCAAATAAAATTTATATTACATATTTTTTAAGATTCACATTAAAAAATATAGACAAAAGATATAAAAAAACAAACAGAATGAACAATGAAAATGGAACATGGGGAGTATATATTTTGCACAACGTATCACAGCCACACCCGTACTATTTTAAATATTTTAACAGTTTTTTTGTCCCAAGGTGTATATGTATCCGAATAAATGCCCCATATTTTTTTAACTACTCCCAAGGTGTATATGTATCTCGTTTTTAAGCAAATGCAGATTGCTTTCAAAAAAAGCAAACGCAGATTTTCAGCCAGAGTGAAGGTAAGGGTTGAGGTCTTTGAGGGGAGTTTCGTGGTTGGGGGGGGGGGGGGGGGGGGGGTCGCCTTCGAGTGTGGGCGGTCGTACCGGAATTGGTGGGAAAGGTGAGAGAGACGTGAGTGTGGAGATCGATGGAGGCGGCGACGGCGGTAGATCCGTGGACGACGGTGTGTTATCCGACGAGTATGATTTTGCAGGGAGCTCTTGCTCTCACCTCCATTCTCTCTTCTGCTCGTTACCGCGGATAATAATTTTCACTTTGTTTTTTTTTTAATCCGCATTTTAACTTTGTTCACGTCATTTTCTCCATCTATCTCTCCGCTCAGCGCTCATTACATAAAAAAATTTCTCAACACCTTGTGCCCGTCAAGTGAGGTCGTTCCAGCCTCACTCCAATTAATCGATAATGTTCACTTCATAGTGCTTGTCGCCTGGAGCATGTATGTCAAAAAAAAAAAAAATTTCCTATATAGTTCAGATATCATAAAATGCCTGATTGAGGTCCGTTCCAGTCTCACTCCGATTAATCAGTAATGTTCACTTCATAATGCTTGTCGCCTAAAGCAAGTATGGAAAAACAAAAATACAGTTCGGATATCATAAAACGCTTGATTGAAACACATTTATCTTAAAATAATAGCTCCAAAACAGTAGATCAAACCAACTGAAACGTTTTATTTGCAAGTTATATGTGTTTAGATAAGGCACGTAATAATATTCGATCAAGCTTAGTTTTTGCATACTTGTTCTACGCAAGAAGCTCTACGAAGCAAACTTTTCCGATCAATTGGGGTGAGACCGGAGTGGACCTCACTTGGCGGGGAAGCACGGCGCTGCCCTTTGGAGGGCGCAACACCATTGAATTCATACACTGGGAGGAGAGGGAGAGGGATGTACTATATAATATGTATATAGCCTGTTGGTGTCTGTCTGTTGAAAGAAAAACCTCTTTTCTCCTTTTGGGGTTCGCCGATTCCTCTGGAAAAAAAATTGAAGATGGAGGAGTACCGCTTTGAGCATGAAGAAGAAGATTATTTCCCTCCCAATTTCATAGCGTACATGGAGAGTGAACTCAAATGGTTGCGCCTGGAGGTTTGGCGTTCCTGGACCCAAGTCAGCGGATGGGTTTTCTGGAGCCGACAAGATGACCATCCCGATCGTCCTCTATCTTCCGGCAAGTGACCTCTATCTCTTTCTCTCCCTTAATGTCCTTTGGACGGTGAAAAAGGGTGAAATAAGAAAAGGAGCCATTTCTCACAAAATCTCAATATTTTTGATAAGATTGGGTGAGAAATGGAAGAAGCCAATGAAAATATTTTATTTCTGTATTTTTCTCTTCATTCTCGTCAATGTAGTCAATCCAAATAAGTGATTTGGCTAGAAACTAAAATTCTTTCTTTTCTTTTCTCTTGAAATCACTCCATCCAAAAGAGCTGTTAAAGTCTTTCTTCTTGAGAGCAATGCTCTGGTGATCATGTTTGATATCTGAGTACTCATTTTGATTACCATATGTGCAGGGCCGGCCCAGGGATAAGTCCAACAAGCCCGCGGTTCTGGGCAACCCTGGACTAGGACAACCCTAAAATAAATTCAAAATAATTTAACTCTTTTAATGTTGAGGCTTAGATTTTAGGGATGGCAATCGGGGAATTCCGTACCCGATTTCCTGAACCGAACCCCTCCCCATATCCGTCCCGATACCCGAACGGGAGGAGTAAGAAGAAACCATAACCGAACCATTCGGGTACCCGAACCAAATGACAACTGCTATGGGCGGATCCAAAAATTTTATCCTATTTCAAGTTCTTGGGGTGGGTTCTGATTGATGAGAGAAGAAAAATGGAGTAACAAAGAGAGAGAGTGAGAGAAAAATTTGCTTGTCTTTTTTTATTTTTTCTAGATTCCCGTTATTTTTTTGGATTAATCATTTATCTCGACAAGAAGAGTGTAAAAAGTAAAAAAAAAATACGACCAAAAAAAAAAAAGGCTCAGTAAAGAAAACAAATTTTATTTTATCCTAATGTTGTCCTATCTGGACTTTTTTAAACTTTGGTTCACATTTTATATCTGTCTTGTTTCTTTCATTGACATCCATAGTTAATTTCAAAAATGATGATGAAAAGTTAAAAAACAAATTAGGGAAATGTAAACAAAACAAAAACAAATACCACAAACAAAAATGTAAGGAGAAAAGTTAAAAATACATTGCTCCAAAAAAATGCGAGGGGAAGTTGTTTTCTTTGAATCGAATTATGCTAATCATAAAGCATTCTATCAGAGTCACATTTTGATTTCGATTTTTTGATGTAATTCAAGCTAAAAGCACAATGTAACGGTAACCTTGTTTGTTTCTTCTTCTTTTTTGACTTTTATATCTTATTATTTTTTATTGCTTAATAGTAAATGGGCAACCAAGCTTAAGGTCGGGCTTAGGCAACCCAAACCTCAAGGCCAGTCTTGCATATGAGTTGTCCCCATTGCATTGGTAAAACGACAGATGAGGCACATGCTACCACTATAGTGGTGACACATCACATGATACCCAAAATGTGGAACTCAAACATGGTCACCAAAATATTAGTGGGGTTATTATTTTTTTTACTGGCTCAATTACCACAATTTTCATTGACAGGTAATGTCGTGGACTTCGTTCCCTATGATTGTGCGAGTCTGAATGTAAGAGTCAATATCAGACATGCTCTCCAAAAAATGATATTGCACCCAAGCCTTGATTGGTTACTTGAATTGTCCCTGATTCAATTTTGGGCAGCCACGAAAACATCTGAGGGGCGGACTTTGCTTACAACTCAGAACCAACCTTTTGCTCTTGGTCCAACATATTACAAGATTAGTAGACAATTGCTTGGTGAGTATAGGATGACGATGTGTAGGGAGTATAATAACTACTTCTACGCAGATGCAGAGAGTGGAGAAGGACAACTTGGACTTCTTGGCCGTGTGTTCCTGCATAAGTTCCCAGAATCTACTCCAAGTGTGAAGTATTACTCTCTTAAAGAGTATCCACAACTTGACCTTGCTTTACGTTGCAAGATAAACGTATCTTGGGCTCTGCCAGTATTTGAACGTTCCAGCCAGACCTATGTTGGGGTACTTGAGCTAGTGTCCACATATGTCGCGAATTCAGGTTCTGACAAATCTTTCATGGACCACCTAGATGATATTTTTCAGGTTCGTCAATTATCCAAGCATTTTTTAATTTCTTGGTACTTAAACATTCATTACCTGGTGTTTTCTATGCGGGATATGTATCGTGCATCATTTTTTCCACTTTATGAATCGTAACGGGATACATATCAAAAAATCTATTGTATATATGAAAATAATTGTTTTCTATACAAAAAATAAGTTTGTAGGATGAACAATTCCAAGTCTTATTTTATTTTATTTTTTATCGGCAATTCCAAGTCTCCCTAGTGGAGTCTATCACTTCGAGGCTTTTGAGTGACTTGTTCAGGGGAAGAGAAGAAAACTAGAAGAGTCCTCATCTTATTCTTGCAAAACATGTTTAAAAACATTTTTTCTTGTATTTGAGTCTAATAGATTGAATTTTGGTTTTCTTTATATGGTTTCATTGTGGTTTCATTGTCGCCACAATTAGATCAAAGGATTTAGAACGCGTTTGAAGTTCCACTTCTTATGATATGGTATAACTTTTTTCCAATAAGTGATTGTAGGATATGCACTAAATCAGATACGCGAATGTATCATAGGATACGCCATCGTAAGATACATATCCTATATTGTAGGATTTTAATAACTCCTCCCTCACTTCTTCCTTTTTCCCTCTTTATTTTACTGTATTGTTGGCAAATTTTAATTATAATGTTGGTCTTGTTGGGAATTGATTGAGCATATCGATGCTCTAGACTATAAATGAAGGAAGCATGGTAATATGCACAAAAATTGAATTGGGTCTGTAAGCCTGTCTTCTCTGATGCCATTTGAGTTTGATTTGAGAGCATGGTTCGGCAACAAAACAAGTATGGGAGCCATTGTTTCAGTGATATTCTGAGAGGAGTCACTTTGTGCATATTGCCAAAGGTTAGATTTGTCTCCAATCCTCCCCCACCCATACCCCCAATTATTAGGGACTATATGGGTTCTGTTGTTGTTGTGGTCTCGTTGGGAATTCAACCTTTTAGGGAAAATTGCATTGTCATTTTAAAATGTCTCCTTGAAAGGTTAAATTGGATATCCCATATTGCCCTATGATTTTCACTTTTAATTACTTCTAATAGTTTATCAAAGTTAGATATGAAAGGCGAAACATTTTTTCCACTTTTCAAAGAGGAGTACCAATATTTTGGGACATCTATATGAAGGATCCTCTCCAATTGGTAAAAAAACTGAACATGTCCAGTTTTGACAATTTTTTGGGTCTATCCTGCTCTCACTTTGATGATCTAAATAGTTCATTGTATAGAGCCAGTGAAGAATTACAAACTAGCCAAAAATTCTCAAATAAAAGGGCTTCAATTCAATCACAAACTGATCGAAGCATATTCATCTTCAAATAAAGGGGCTCCAATTCAATGTATGTATTTATTTGTTTGAATATTAATGTATTCTAAATCATACTCCCTCCGTCCCTTATTTATAGTCCGGTATTTCATTTTGGGTTGTCCCTTAATAAGTGTCCATTTTGTAAAGTTAGTGGGTAAAAGTTGGTGAATTGTCTATTTTGTCCCTAAAAGTAGATTCCATTTTGAAAAGTAAGTGAGTAAAAGTGTAATGATGATGGGTAAGTAGAGAAAGTGGAGGAAAAAGTTGATGTGAAAGGTATAATGATGATGTTTTTTTAATAAGTTGGAGTTACGAAACAGGACACTTAAAAAGGGACGGAGGGAGTATCAATCAGATATCCGATCAATGTAACTTTTGGCTTGGTTAAGCTTCTCAACAAAATGAATGATTCCAATTATTAAAGAGAGCTAAGGATTGACCAAAAAATATCAAAACTGGATCCGTTTAGTTCTTTGAACAACTGGAGAGAAGCTATCTAAATAAGGGTACCCTCTGCTGACCAACGTACTGTACATTATTTGTCATGGATATGTCTAACTAAATATTGATATCAAACCTCCTTTAATAGCCTTTGCTTTCTTAAATATATTTTGTGTACAAGTTTAACTGTTAGTGTTTATACTTTGGTCATCCTTTTATGGCATTTTTTGCCATTTTCATCTCTTTCAGTGGACACGAGAAAAACTGGTATCCACCAATTTCTTATGGCGATGACTCCTCTTACACCGGTAGTAGTTTTGACAATATGAGTATCCTTAAGCTACATGGTCAGCTTATTGAATTGCGAAATTTCAAAACACGACATTTTGAAGTCAATGATTTGGCAACAATCCCACTCGTTAATCTAATTATAGGCCATAGCATCATCTATGGACATAAACCTATGTTTTTACTTTCCCAAGGAAGTAGTTCGCCAAATGGATAACTGCAATGCAAAATTGGTTGAGAAGTGGATAAACAACCGAATGCTAATTCTAAGCATTTAAAAGGCAACAATCCAGAGCGTTAATGAGTTGTCTTTACAGTTTACACAAATGCAGCAAAGAAAAAAACATCTCCTAATAAAGGACATCATTGGACCTGAGGAGTTTTGTTCCCTTGGCAACAGGAAGCCAACTCGCCCCTCAATAATTATGTTGTTAAAGTATCATGAGAGGAATTAGGAGTTAATGACGGAATTTTACCCCATGATAGAGATCCTTTGAGATAGACAGCTTGAGAGAGACCCATAGCTTTCAACTGCAAATCTGGCACCGTTTGACGCCGGCGCCACCTCCCATGCATTGCATGTCTAGCCATTTATGGTGCTCTCTCTCTCTCTCTCTCTCCCCTTTTAAACTACTATATTATATATGTGTTTGTATATGCATGTGGTGAGCTAAGAGAGTGGACTAGAGTGAACCAGAGAGTGTGAGAGTGATAGTTTTCGGTGTAAACTCCATTGGTTCTGATGGATATACGAAATATTGTATATATGTATTTTTTCAAGGAGCAGGCATTCCGGTCAAACTGCGTAACTCTTTGATATCCGTGATGTTGTGTGTGACCCACAAACCCCAACAGTTTTTCAATCAGCGACTCCTATGCCAAGTTCTCTTTGACTCGACATTCATTCCTGTGAAACACCAGTGTAGTTGAACTCTCAGAAATGAAATCTGGACTATTGTAATGCTAAACAACACATAAATAACCTAAGAGTCTCTCTTGAATTTCAGTTAAGGTATTAAACACTTGTCGAAAGCTTGTGATCCTACAAAGAAAATGCCATTATGTTTGAATTCTGACTCAAAAAAACCCGAGATCATTTCCTTATTTGCTGGGACTTCTGTGAGGCGTATGTTGTACAAACCAAACCGTTGTTGCATATATTGATGTTCATTTTCTTTACTATGCTTTGCTCTGACCCTAATTGGCTGTATTGAGTATGTTTTTCCAGATACTATATGTGCGTATTTTCAAAATTCCTGAGTTGCATCTTTCCATTACTTGCAGGAGTTTGGTCTGCAATGTTCTAATGGATATAAGCACTATGACATGCAAGTGAGTGGCAAACCTTGATGCAACGTTAAGTCTGGATTTTTCTTCCTTGTATAATTACTGTAAGTGATACATTCGGAAAAGTATTGTAATGTGACAATACCCTCAAAACAGTGCAGGGATGAAAATAAAGCACTTACAGCTGCCATCCGGGAACTCAAGATGGTGATGAGATCAGTGTGCAAAGTTCATGAGCTACCCTTGGCTATGACATGGGTCCCCTGCAGTGCTTGCAATGGTCTAGTGCGAGGCCAACTCATGTCCAAGGGTGTAGAATTTCGTGTGCCCAGAAATAATGCGAACAAATATGCCGATCTTGAGCTCTTAAAAGTCAGTAAATGTAGTCACTTCAGAAATGGATGTGCAACAGGGTGGGCACTTTCATCTCCTAACATGTTATACTGCTCGGACATAACCCAACTCAGCTTAGCTGTGTACCCGTTGGTACCCTATGCACGACGGTGCAAACTCAATGGTTGGTTTGCAATATGCTTGCAGAGCAGTTACACTGCAACTGGTATCTATGTACTAGAGTTTTTTTTGCCCACGAGCTACAGATACGTTAACAACTCATGGACCTCATTGGGCTTCATATTGGGAACAATGGAGGAAAAATTTAAAACTTTTAAGCTTGCTTCTGGCCAAAAATTTGGGGATTTATTATCTCTTGAAGTTATGGATTTTCAGAATGGTCAGAAACTTCATTCTGTTCAACTGATCCAAGCCACTAGATTTTCTCCTAGTCTTGAACCCTTAAAGGATGGAGGAGTGATGTTGCAGCTAGGTCAACTTGATCAGCCATCAATGGATGCCATACACAGTGGAATGAATGTCGTTGGTGAAGAGCAAAACTGCATTTTTCCTAGTCTTGAACCCGTGCAGAATGGAGAAGTGATGATGCAACTAGATTCATCTGATCAGCCGTCAATGGATCCTTCAAACAATGGACTGAATGTCGTCATTACTGCAAAACGACTTGAACCCGTGCAGAATGGAGAAGTGATGATGCAACTAGATTCATCTGATCAGTTGTCAATGGATTCTTCAAACAATGGACCAAATGTCGTCATTAGTGCAAAACGAAACAACATTGTGGTTACTAGTTCAAAAGAAGGCAAAAGAAAGACGCAAGAAAGAGAACACAACAAAACTGGAGTTAGAATTGAAGTTTCTTTAGAGGATATCCTTAAATGTTCGAAAATGAGCCGTAACAATGCTGCAAGAAAACTTGAAGGTAAGAGTAAACCCACAAAACTTAAAATCCAAGTTTTCATTTTGTCTTGATTGTAACTTTTAACTAGACAGACTCCCTTCATATAGAAATTGTTGATCATTTGGCAGTATAAAGCAGAATATTTCTATCTTATCAGAATTGTTCGTTTTGCAGTTAGCATATCTACATTGAAGCGTGTTTGTAGGGGTTACGGTATCCATCGGTGGCCACCTCGCAACATAAAGAAAGTCTGTTCCTTTCAGCCCTTGCCTGTTGAGAACCAGGGACAAACCCCACAACTAAATTCTAATTTGCCTTTGAATCAAGCCTCAGCTAGTGTTGCTCACGTAAAGCCTGCATTCGACGATGTAGATATGGTGACAATTAGGGCAAAATATGACAATAATATGATAAAGTTTCGACTGTCTTTGTCGTCTACATTAGTAGAGTTGCAGCAAGAAGTGGCTAAGAGGCTGAACCTAAAGGCTAGAACTTACTATGTGAAGTGTAAAGATGAGGAAGATGAGTTGATTTTAATAGCTTGCGACGAGGACTTACAAGATTGTATACACACTTCTAGATCTCTGGGCAACACTTCGCTTGTGGTACAACTTGAGCCAAAACAGCCAATTACCCCACTCGTCACCAGCTTGAGTACTGCTAATTAAGCATTTTTTGCGTGTTTTGTGAGATTTGAGGGGACTGTGGGCCTAAAGATTGGCAACCAATGTGGAGAAGTTGGCTCCTCTGGATTGGCATTTCATTTGAGAAGATTAATACTCCCTCCGTTCCTAAATGGTGGTCCACCATGTTTTTACGTGCAATTTTCGAACCAAAATATAAGGTACTTTCTTGCATAATTTTTTAAATTTCTTGACACCAAATTAAAGATGTCAATGAAACTTTTAAGCTCTCTAGCTGCTACTGTTTATTGGATTTGGAGAGAGAGGAATGACAGGGTCTTTCAAAATCTGTCGAGGGATGCTACTGCTTTACAAAACCTGATTATTGGGGATATTCGTGCCTGCCTTAGCTCCTGGGGAAGGGTTAAATCTTCTCCTCAGAACCTAGCTGTTGCTCCTGCTACCTGGAGGATTCATAAGAGAGTTTTTGGCCCTTGATATTGGGGATATTCATGCATGCCTTAGCTCCTGGAGAAGGGTTAAGGCTTCTCCTCAGAACTTAGCTGTTGCTGCGCATTGCTACCTGGAGGATTCACAAGAGAGTTTTTGGCTACCTTGGGTTTTTGTTTGCTTTTCTCGTCTGATTTTCCTTGCAAGTTGGTTTTGAGTATGTAAATCCTTTCAGACCATTTTCTGACTTTCTTTGTTGTTTGTTTGATCTATAAAAGCTCTTCAGTTCACCAAAAAAATATCGATCGTTCAGCTAAATATATCAACAAATCAAAACTCCGTTTACCTATTAGGTTTGGGTTCCTCAATATATTCCCTCAAGCACCAAGATCAAAACATAATAAAATCAAGTATTTTCCGTCACCAACTTTTTTTTTTGTTTGATTGGCAAAATTTTTTATTAGGAATCTTGTCAAAGGTACAACAATAAAGGGGAGGGGAGTCCAATCACAAGTTGGACAAATACAGTCGAAGGCAAAAGCCCAATCTAACGGGACAAGCCCGAAAGCCTAAGGCCTAAAAATCCAAAATCAAATAATGAAACTGAAGAAAACCCAAAAGGTCAAAAAGCTAGATATTACAATTCAGCCCAATCTGATGGCCTAAAGCTTGAATATACAACAAAGCCCAATTCAAAAGCCCAAAACCAAACCCTAAAGCATTACCACATCACCACCACTGACCACCCGCGGCACCACCAGGTCTTGACAGAACCACCACTAAACTGCCAGAATACTTCTCCACCACACCATGCCACCAATCACCAACCCATGGAGAAACACATCGGCCACCAGACACCACTGCCACGGAAGCATCCATTGCCGTTAAGCTAGAACCATGAAAGCCCAAGGGACGGACACGGCGGGAGACCAAATCGCCGCCAACTTAACAATAGCTGATAAACCATTCCCCACCTCCTTGAATAAATATTTACAGATCTTACAAATACACCTTTCATGTACGCCTCCCTGAATATTGTAACACCTACCCACCAATTTCAGGAATCCTCATAATAACGCTAATTGATAGGAGGGATTGAATTAGATAGGTTTGTGGTCAAGAGATTATTAGTGAGGGGATTATTTGGGAGTATGGTCCCTTATATCTCATGTTTGTTTGTGCATGAGATTCAACAACGGATAAGGTCAATCCCGTGTGTCTACGTTTGTTTTCAATAGTACCGCTTGACAATGATTAATGGCTCAACTATCCATGTTGCCCCTAGTGCAATTTATAGATGAGTGATTCTATAGGAACCCAAAAAATTACCTCTAACCTCGACTACTATTTACAACCACCTCAATTAATTTGATCCCGAAAAAAAAAAATTGATTTTCAATTGACTATGTTGCCTCCAAAGTAATTTACAAACCCACCCATACCCTTCTTTAGCAAGACACAACACTCCGCGAAGGAGACTCATTTGGAAAAACCATCAAAAGGATTAAGTAAACCATCGAAAGCTTCTAACACAGAAAAACAACACATCGAAATTATTAGGCTTGTTTTCAAAATGTTTGCATTTTACCCACAAAAAAAAAGACAGAGAGAAATTATATGCCGGCTATTGGTTGATTCACATATGTTTGAAAAATAAAATATAAACAATCAAAACGACACATATCGTTATTCAAATAGTTAAATTTTTTGAGAAAAATACAGCAAAACAAAAAAAATTTCAAAACTTATTAACTACCGAAAACACGAATCCCTATGGAATCAAGGTATGTTTCTATAGCATCGCTTATTGGAATTCATTCTCTTTGTTTAGGAGTATCAGGAGGGACCAGTTTTGTTCATTTTATTGGGAGAGAGGGAGGGGTGTGGGGATTGAAAGGAATTAAAGTGGGTGGGATTTTCTCCCTTCAGGTATGATGCTGGACTCCAACCCATAACCCAAAATAAAAAGAAAAGAAAACAAGTTTTTAGATGGGCTAGTTTGGAAACAGAAATTTAGATTTTTTGAAATGCTTACTATTTCTTAATTTCTTTGGCTCTCCAATGATTGCTTTGCCTTGAAAAAAAAAAATGCAGGAGCTCCTCACAGTCATGAGCTAGGGTTTAATTTTGAGATAAAATGTAACATAATTTTTTTTTTGTCAAGGTCGATAGGAAAAGTATTTTTTCAACGAGAAGTATAGCAAAATTAATTTTTTAATTACATAGAATAGCCAAATGGGTTATTCCTAAGCTATCTAGGGGTATTTTGGTAATTTAATCTTTAGTCCAGAGCTCCCCTAATCCCAAGACTAATAGTCCCATCCCCAAGATTATTTTATCCCAACTTGAAGGATAACTAGTCCGGCCGGAACTAATAATTCTGGGACTAAAAACAACACAAATATAAGATTAGAAGAGGTGAGAGGATTAATAGTCCAATCCCACCCTAAATCTCCCCTCAAGGCCTCAAACAGGGCCAGAACTCACTGTAATCACTTTTCAGTCATGCAATTGGCTAATAAAAATCAAAACGAGCACAAACCCCAAACCTTTTTGTTTCTCTTCTCCACATTTCCCCCCCACCCCACCCTTTTCTTTCCTTTTTCCCAAAATTAAGACCATATATATACCGATGATATGGTACCTGTAACTCGCTATGTGGCTAATAGAAGGTAAAAATAGTAAACAAGGTATTTTAGCTTTGTAATTAAACTAAAAATGATTTTAAAAAATGGCACCGGCACGGAAATGTGTGTTTTTTAGAAGATTTTTTTCTGTACAAAAATTGGTTCGCGATGTGCCAGCAGAGCACGATACGATTAAGTAAACGGGCCGCACGACACAACTAAAAAACGGCACGGCACAGACACAATTAAGTAAATGGGCCAACACGGCACAGCACAAAGTACGGTTGGCATGAAGCTAGGCACGGCCCGTTTGGCGCCTCTAGATCTATATCGGGTTTCGTATTTGTGGATCTCCAATTGACAACTACTACAAGTCTACAAGACTACAACTTATATTTCACTGTTCTCTCCAGTAAAAAAAAATTGATGTTCAACATGGTCTGATCGATGGAAAATCGTAGTATGTGCATATCAAATCATGAATGAAATTCACTCTTTGTTTTTACCCAGATGAGTAGAGAATGGTCTCAAAGGCTAATTATTCTCGGTCTGTTGCTATACGTTCTCGACTATTTTTTATCACCTTAGTTGCCTCTGGTCGTCAGAATTAGTACTTAACTCCAACCTCTCCCTCCCTCTTTTCATATCCCAATCCTTTGGAAAATTGCTTCTGATGGACCGCAGTGTTTTGGGCAAACTCCAGATATTGCATCGGAAAGCTGGAGTAAAAGATTTGGCTACGTACCTTCACATTGATTTGGGGCATGGTTCGGAGGTATTCATTCATGTAATGTAGATAGTCCTCAAGTATTAGGATTATCGTAAAATGAATTTTGAAGGGCATTGGGCTCTGATGTAGATGGTCCTCAAGTATTAGTATTGATTCTTTGTGTCCGATACAGTTTGTACGTGGATTCGACAACCCATTTGTGCGGAGGTGACTTTGGGAACTGGCAGCAAAATTCTCAAAGCATGGAAAATCATTTAGCTCTCTGCATTCTCCTGATGGGCTATTGCGCTCTTGCAAAACCATGTGTCAAGGGAATCCAAGAAGCAAGGGAAAAACCTCAAGATTATGCTCGACATGGGAAGCTAGCTCCAAAAAAACAAACCTAAAAATGAATGAGACAAGGTATTCAAAATCTTAATGGCAAGACTTCCATAATTACTCTAATTCAAATGAAGAACTTGATGTATGTAATATTAGAGATGACAAACGGGCGGATCTGGGCGGGTTTAGACGGGTTGAAACGGATCGTAGGTCAAATATGAACGGGTCAAATATGGCCAAACCCAACTTGCCCGACCCGACCCGTTTTCCTCCTCCTCTTCTTCATTTCCCCCCCCCCCCCCCCCCCCCC
>BPLS01028166.1:101291-119216 GCA_019656275.1 Rhododendron kiyosumense
CTTCCATAATTACTCTAATTCAAATGAAGAACTTGATGTATGTAATACTAGAGATGGCAAACGGGCGGATCTGGACGGGTTTAGACGTGTTGAAACGGATCGTGGGTCAAATATGGGTTAAAAAGTAACTGGGTTAAAACGGATCGGGTCAAATGTGGATCAAGACAAACCCAACTCGCCCGACCCGACCCATTGTCCTCTTCTTCTTCATTTTTTTCTTTTTTTTTCCCCTTCCCCTCTCTTCTCCCCCCCTTCTCCGATTTGTCGAGGATGCAGAAAGTAAAATTTTATGATTAAAATTCAAATTTTTTTTTGAATAAAAATGAAGCAATTAGAGGCTAAAAAAGCTTTAAAAATTTAGTTTTTTTTTTTTTTCCATTTCCAAATAGTAACGTAACTTTGACGAGGAGTTAGAGGCCGTATTAGAGAATTGTCGGGAGGGCGATGATTGCACCGATTGTACAGTTTCAGTCTTCGTTGCATTCGCCGAAGCCACCGCTTAGGTTTGGATTAAAAAGTCAAGGGACTTTTTTTTTTTGTTTCTATTCAAATTTTTTTGTATTTGTTTATTTTGCGATAAACTTTTTATCCCTATAAGTTCGTCTCGACGAGAGAATCGAAAAAGTAATTTTTTTTTACTTTTACCCTAATATTGTTTGTAATATTCAAGATAAATCCCAACAATTGGTTTTTTTGAGCTTTGTCTTGGATGTTTTTAAAAATATTTGGGTAAAAGTCATAATTTTTTACTTTTTTTATTGGAGCAAATCAAAAATGGTAGAATACTTGTCGCAAAACGATAAAAGCGAAAAAGTTGAATAAGGACAAAAAAAAAAAAACCCCAAAAGAGGGAGAGGAGCTCAAAGGATTGGTCTTGTAATTATATTATTTTTGTCTTTTTGTTGCCGAAACAGTTAGAGAGAGCAAGAGAGATGGGTGAATTGGATTGATTGTAGTTAGTAAATCAGAGAAGTCGGGAGACAGTGCGGGCAATTGAGAAAAAGGGGTGTCGGACCATTTTTAATTCTAACTCATATTAAACTCACTCTCGACCCATTACACAATCTGAGCAGATTGGGTTGAGTTACAAGTGGGTGGATTTAGATGGGTTAAGAAATATGAATTAGAATTCCCACTCTATGTAATACTAATGAGAAAGACATGGCAACATTAACAAACTTGGAAACTGAACTTCAGAGAAAAAATGATGGCTTTTCAGTCAACGATCATTTTCCATTTTTGGTTATCTTGGAAAGGAATTCCCACCCAAAAGATAGCAACCATGGTAGTTCTAAAAACTGTACTGGGAATGGGATGGTGGCAACTTATCTCTACCTGATACAAACTTACACATGAATTCTTTTTTTTTAGGGCATTTTTGCATATGGATTGCCAATTGGTGCATGAGCAGATGGTATAGGAAATGGAATGGGCTGCCACCATAGTTCAGCGAGCCTAGATTGTGCGCAAAACTTCCTAGTGATGCATAAGGTACCTTTTTGGATGGAAACGAAAAAACTAAAATCTCCGAGGAACTGCTTTTTCCTTGTTATTTCTTCATTCTTGATATGCCACTTTCACTTCAAGCTTCACTTGACCCCAAAACTATATATATGTATGTGTGTATATATGAATACTTACTACCTCCGTCCCTTTTTATTTGCCTCTAACTCCACTTTGGACTGAAAATAATGCAAGAATGTACTGCTCACTTTCATAAAATCATCGTCTAAAGAATACTCAAGTACAATGTCGAATGCAATTTTTACTCTAGCAAGACAATGCCATGTTCAGTTTTATTCTACCGGGCAAGTGTCATATCAGTGGGCCTTGCCCGTGAGCCTCTCACAAGTATACCAAATAAATCATCTTTTATGTTGATTAGTAGAAACTTGATACCAGTTGGATTTTTGAACCATCTGGAGATTTGACTACCTTGTTGCTAGGGCTGCAAAGGAGATCAGCTCTCACTCAAAGTGCAAAACACACTTAGGTAAAACTCACATCCACCATAAATAAACGGTAATCTAAATTGATGCACACTCAAATTGCCACGATTGTTTGTGGGCAAAATAAAGTGATGTAAATTTTGTGTCTTCAAGTAAATGACAGACTCAACAGTCTTCTTTTTGCTTGTGTCGGTCAGGCGTGGGAAGTTCCTATATTCCAACAGCATAATTTGGGCAGAGAGATGTTACCAAGATCAATTGCTGTCTAAAGTAAATTGTCTCTGAAGATTGATGTGTCATGACTATTACACGCCTAAACTTAGAATGCATTTGTACATGTAATGGCAAAGAGAGGAGCATAAATAGAAGCCATATGTACTCCCCCTATTCTACAAAGCTTATATTACTAGTGGGATTTTTGTCTTCCATCCTAAGTGCAAGTCCCTCATTATCACACACATTATTTTTGCAGATGATCTCTTTGTTCTTTGTGGAGCTGAGGAGGGTTCTTTTGAGCTGATTGCGGATGCTTTATCATATTTCTACCACTTCTCAGGGTTACACTCCAACATGCAAAAGAGGTCCATTTTCTTCGCTGGGGTTGATGTTTCTTCTAGAGATGCTTTGAAAAGGATTTTACCTATTTCAGAAGGGTCTCTCCGAGTGAAATATTTGGGAGTCCCTCTCATTTCTACTAGACTCAGTTGAAGGAAAAGATCATGGGGAAAATTCAGTCACTGTCTAATAAGACTCTTTCCTATGGTCGCAGATTACAGTAGTTAAGTCAGTTCTCTTTCATAGTCAAATCTATTGGTCTTCCATCTTTATATTATCTCTCAGAGTGCTGAATGATATGGAGAAGTTGCTTAGAGCTTTCCTTTGGACTGTTCCGGAGTTGAAACACTCTGGTGCTAAGGTGGTCTGGCATGCGATCTGTGCTCCTAAAGAAGGGGAGATTGGGTCTACGGTTGTTGAAAACATGGAAAAAGGCTTCTATGGTCAGACACCTATGGGCTGTTTGTTGAAAACATGGAACAAGGCTTCTATGGTTAAATCTGGGCCCTCAATACCCGAGGTTTGGTGATCATATTGGGTTCAATGTGGGGAGATCGTTGTCTACTAAAGCTTCTATCATTCACAATGGGACTTGAAATTGGCCAAGGCCAAGATGTGTCATTACCAGGGAGATTGCATGAAGTACTAACCATAATTTGATTCCTTATGTGTCTGTTCCTGATTCCGTGAGATGGATTTTGGGTAGCTCTGGGGTATATACGGCTAAGTCAGCTTGGCAGGCTCTTTGAGATGCTTTTCCCATTGTTCCATGGGCAAAATGTGTAAGGTTTACCCATCATGTTCCAAGGTGGGCTTTTATAGAATGGTTTGCTTTCCTGGGAAGACTTTCAACTAAGGACAGGTTGCATAGCTGGGGCTTGGCTGTGCTTAGAAGGTGCTTGCTCTGTCACGTTGAAGATGAAACCCATGACCGTTTATTTTGTGTGTGTGAATATTCTAAGGCAGTATGGAATCTGATTCTGCAGAAGAATAATGTTGTCCGGCCTTGTACTAGATTGGCTAGTGAGATTGATTGGGTTGTGGCTCGTAGGTCCAGTGATTCATGTTCTAGCAGAGTCTATGAGCTGTAAATGGCTGCTACCATTTATTGGTTGTGGAGGGAAAGACACATGAGACAGTTTCAATGTCTCATAATGTCTGCCTCTGCTTTGGGTGCTTTGATCATAGAGGTTAGAGCTTGCTTAAGCTCTTGGAGAGGGTTGAAGGCCAGCGATTCTAACCAATTGTTAGCCAGGACTCAGGAGTCTTAGTTCCAGGATTTTTAGTCCCTTGTACTATGTTGGCTGTTGGCTGTTTTGTTGTTTTTCTAGATGGCTAGTGATGTGGTAGATTTGGTCTGTTGTATGGAACTTTCCCTCTGTTTCTAGTTTGGTTGCTTTTATAAAATGGTTAACTTACCAAAAAAAAGTTAATGTTTCAAGATAGATATCACAAATGTCATTATGCATTCACAATTATCAATATGTTTTTCCTGGATATTGATGCCCTTTTTACACATTATCTGCCGCCCACTCTAGTATTACAACAGCAAAAGGCAACAATACTGGTACACTAGAACAATGCCATCTTAGCAAATTCAACTTTCTTATATTAATGTTCAATCGTTAAGACCATAAATGAATACTACTAAAGTTGCCTTTCACGATACAATAACCAAAGGACGGTGTTGCAATGTTTTTGAACTAACCAAAAGGGATTGACCAGTGGCCAAGGCTTGGGATTTAGGATTTGCTTTCTCGTAAGGTCTCATGTTCGAAACCTCTCAGGTGCTATCAACTCTTTTAGAGCCAGTGCATACGGTGGGCGTATGGTCTCTTAGGATTAGTCGAGGTGCGTTACGCTGGCTTGGACACCTGATTATAAAAAATAAAATGTTGGTGAACTAGCCGTTCAAAAAAAATATGTGAACTATACAATCTTTTCATGTGATTCTCTGGGAAATTAACCCGTGTCATCTCATAGCTCAACATTTGCTAGGTCCACATTTTATTTTTGTCTGTCACGGTATATAGTTTGGCAAACATTTAATGTCAAATAGAAATGTGCATTATGTTTGAAAACTAGGCTGAACTCTTCAGCCCGCAATGTAAGGCTTTTAAACCTAGAAAGGCCACAAATTTTGACATCTGAGCTACATTTTAATTGACTTGAAAGGTTAAAAAATCAACCGTCTTGTGAAATAATGATCCCGCCATCGTATATTGTTATCACATTGTTTATGTTCATAAATATGAAGGCTTTGAAGTGCAAATATTTCAGAAAAACACAGGATTTTTAATAGTCAAGAGTCAAGACTAGACCATATACATGCGCGGTCGTGAAATGTAACACTGCAACAACGCTCTTATTTATTTGAATAAGAAATGGAAGCTTACACAAACAAGTTAAGAACTTCAGTAACTCAATTCCTGAGCGATTTCAATTTGTTCCTTGAGAGTTCCATAAAGCGTCTCAACAAGATTCAGCAGGAACCCATCTGATCCATGTTTTGCTAACAAGGAAACTGACACGGGGAGATTGTCATATGTTCCTAGTGGTATGCTCACCTGTGAAATTGACCAACTTCAAAAATACTATTCTGGTAATCAAGAAGCTAAATATTAAGTTAATATGCTACCCACACACACTTTCGTATACATCTCAAAAATACTATATTGGTAATCAGGAAGCTAAATATTACGTTCATGTGCCACAAAAAGACTCGCATTTTTGTTCGTAATATATGGAGAGAGAGAGAGAGAGAGAGAGACCTGGCAGAAGCCAGATACTCCAGCAACCGACAACAAGCTAAAAGCCCTGGCACGAAATGTCTCCAATGTAGATGGCTCCGTTTGTAATTTTGGTGGAGGCCCAGGAACTGTGGGGATTGCTAGGATACCATAGTCCTACATAAATAACAAGAATGAATAATGCAGGTAAGACCGGGGACTAAGTTGTCAATATGTTGTATTCTGTTTTGTTGAGCAAGACTAAGTAAGAGTTGAAGCTCCAAAAGGAGAATTTGAAATTTTTTTAGTCGAGTTACGAACACATCAACCGTAGGTCTCAGCAATTTCATCGTTGTAACTTTTTTTCAAAAAAGAATCGAAACCTCTTACGGTGGAAGACCAGATGGTAGGGTGACTGCAAGGTTTGGCATGTTAGGGAAGGCCTTTAAGTCATGAACGTGATGCGATTGCTCATCCAACTTATTCCCTGACTACAAATGTAGACTGGACAAAAAATAAAAAACAGTTGTTTCTTCCAATTTTGCGAATAATATTACCGACATGAGTTCCATGTACTGGAGAAGAACTCCGTTAAGTGATATGCCCCTCAATATAACTTTACAGGCCCAAGATGCAAGGATTAAAATTTTGTTTTGGTATGTTGTTTTGGTTGGCTAGGAAAAGTAAACGTTTCTGAACAGTTCAAACATAATTGGAACACAATGAAAATGCCGAAGAAGTTGGTCCTATATGAATAAGTCATTATTGCAGATTTCTGATGTCTGTCAATAACAACAGGATGTATCAGTATGTTTCATAGAGTATCGAGATGTTTCGATGCATTTCAGTAGGAACATAGGAATATTAGGATTCCACTAGTGTTTCATATAGGTTACATAGAAATGGAAACTTTATGGCTGTCCCAATAGAAACCAAACAAAATTTTATTCCTTGCCAAGAGTAAATGAAATCTATCTTCCACCAGTACGAATGCTCAACTCTAGAATATTCCTTTTGGCATAGTAGACAAAACAATTGCCGATATCTCGACCAATGCATATGCATCTACGAAGCACGCGTATGGGTATGGATACTGTTGGGTATGACTATAACAAATATGTTTTTATAATTTAAAGCAATAAATTACACATAATAAATGCACTTAAAATAAAGGAAATAGTTAAATGACTTGGGCAAATCCACCATCAAATAATAGTTTAATGTTAAACTTAAGGTACAAATCAAAATTTAATGCCATTATACAAAATAACCTACCAAAATCTTTATCCTGCAATCTTGCTAAGCATAGAAAAAGTAACTCGTTATCAACTTAGCTTCATCTCTGTGTTGGGTATGGCTTGACATATATAGGGGTACTTCTAGGGCAAGGCAAAAGTCAAAGAGAAAAGTTTCAGTACGTTTCTCTTATATCCGGTATGGATTTCGAAGCACCATGCAAATTACTGGTACCTGGTACGTTATGTGTACAAGTACAAAGGGGTTTTAGAAGTATACGTGCTTCATAGATATGCATAATTGAACCTCAGAAATTTTGGATGACTCAAAGGATATACATGGAACTTTACCAACTTTACTTGGCTTTTAAGATAACAGGGAGAGAGGAAGATAGAGAATACCCCTAAGAGAGCAGTGAGAGCAGCACGTAGTTCAGTCTTCACCAAGTGGCAGACATCAAGATTTTCATCTGTTGACCTCATGGCTTCCCACACTCGTTCCGATACACCAGGACCCAAATCAGGTTTAACTGTACTAACCCACTCACCATGATTATTCTTGAATTCAGACCTATCAAGGCAATTGACTGAGGAGTAAACACACGGATGAAAAACGGTCTTATTCAAGTCAGAATAAGAAACAAAAAGATCCCAATTCCCAAATAAGATTACTTCATAAGGTTCACCTTTGAAGCAGCCTCATGGCACTTGAGAGAGCTGCCAAGGGCGCAACATTATATTCTTGATTCTCAAGTCCGTCGCCCATGAAATGCTTCAAAGTTGGAACATTGTCTTTAACATAGTCCCCAAGGCACGCATACTTTACAATGTGATCTGCATCACTAAATGGTGATTTAAATCAAACATAGGAGTGCAGCAGAATGATGACTTCATAGCATCTGTGCACAAGTGAGATTTGCTTAATCAATTAAAGCCCATTAAGAAACAACATGGAACCTATGCCCTTGGCAGATGAATAAAACTATAAGCACTGACAATTTGTAAACATTTAGCCTCCTTACCACCAAATAGCTTCTCCACTGATTTAACAAGGACCGAAGTTACTCGATGACTTGGGATGCTTAGAAGCTGGAAACAATCTTCTGCAATAGTAATGTGAGTAGGTTTCACAGGTTCCACCACAGGCAACTGCAATAATACCCGTCCAACTTGGTACAGGATAGCAGCATCCCTAGCAAACCACCCTGAATAACAAGTGCCCGACTATGAATTATGTGCTGCTTAAAAAAGTACTAGAAGTTGCAAATACTCATCTTCACAAGTAATGCAAACCAGTCAGACAATGAACAGAATGGCATGGACACAAGAGTGCCCCAAAAACATAACATTGGCATGGACGCAACAGCCAAGCTAGTACAATGATATTCTCGTACTTCCTGTCCAGATTGGGAGTCATTTTCATTGGAAAAAACAATGCACAATGCACCTAAACTAATGAATTTTTTTGATAAATGTTGTTGCTTGGCAAAGTCACAAGTTGGATGCAGTGATCTGACAAATGGCTATCATGGTAGATTTTTTTACGGATTGAGAATGTTCTTTAACATGTTAGTTTACTGTTGTGGGAAAAATCAGAGAGAAGTTCGCTTATTGGGTCAAAGACTTGAAACATATTTGCATTCCCACATCTTATTTTCGGCATTTTCCCCATTCAGGGTTTTCGTGTCGCTATATTAAACTAATTGCATAAGACGCATAGTTTAATGCCTCTGTTACTCTCCCTCCCCTCGGTCAGGACTCAGGAGAGCTACTTCCTCCAGCCACAGGTCCCTGGTGCTACATTGTTACAAGTCCCTGCAAGAGAAGGCAAAAAAGCTTTCGTGGTACACAATGTAGAAGCTTCCTTACCAACAGTGTCGAAACTTTGCGCCATAGGGATGACCCCAGACGTTGAAACAACACCATGAGAAGGCCGAAGCCCTAAAATCCCACAGTATGATGCTGGAACTCTTACACTTCCTCCAGTATCGGTGCCTGTGACAAACAAAACCTTTTGGTCCAACTTATGAAGCAAAAATAGAAAAACAAGCTTATAATAAAGGCATAACTCACCCAAGGAGAAATCTACAAGCATTCCACCAACTGCAACAGCTGATCCACTAGAAGATCCTCCAGGCACCCGATCTGGTGCACAAGGATTTTTCGGAGTCCCATAATGCTTGTTTTCTCCATTTATGCTGCCCAAAACATGTATTTCAGTTAAAGCTTTACAATCAGAAGAGAACTCTACAGATCCTTCTCTGTTGAAAAAGTATTTAAGAAGATGCTGAAGACAAGATATCTTTAACCAACTTCGAAACTTGTGTTTCAATGCAGGATTACATACGATGGATTGTCATTTTGCCTAGAGGTGACATGATTCGATAAAAGTTCTATTTGATTATGACCAAGGTTTCCAAATGCCTTACGTAATTGGCATAATGTATTTATCTAATCTTCTGCCACTTATTGGAAGTGTTTGCAAAAACAATCCACCAAAAAACTATTGCATATGGAGTTGAAAACCATCAATGAACTGTTCTACTTTCTCCGTCTCTTCATTTCTCGAGATATTGGCGAAAAAAAAGCCCTGAACTCTTGGGAGGACCTTGCTTGTAAGACGGGATACAGTGGATGCGGCATCAATTAAATAATCTGCTTTTTCAAGCTAAAGATACAATCCTAGCAACCAGCAGTGAGAAAGTGATTACAACAATATCTAGATACACATCGACATTGTTTCCCAGCTTGCATATACCATTTCTCAGTTAGTAATTGCATGTCCCGAAAAACTAGGGAGAGAGAGAAGTTCACTGCAGATTCATTAGCGTCTTTCAATGTGAAATAAGCTGGATATAATTTGTTGAACATAAAAATACAACTACTGCATGATATTTGCAGAGTAATCGCAAAATTTTCTGCAGCTGGGTACTTCAAGTCGCCATTCTCACATGAATTCATTGTCCCCAACTTCCCGGAAATATATTAGTACAAATATACATAAGAAACACATAAGTCAAGATACAAACAGCTTTTGTCCTCCTAAAACCCCTTCCAACAAGAACACACAGCTTCAGTATAAGAACAGTGTGTTTAAACCCAACCTGTATGCCATTTCATCCATGACAGTTTTACCCACATATGTAGCACCTCCACTTAACACAGCCAAAACAGCGGGAGCTGTTGTCGTAGCAGCCAAATGAGTCCGTGCCCAATCAGGATTTCCAAACCCAGTAACATATCCCACCATGTCAAATCTGCATGGATATTTTACTCTGATTAAAATGAAATTAAAAAAAAAAAAACCACAAACATGCTAAAATATAAAGAATATAGGAGCCCAATGACCAACATTGACCCATCTACCTATATTTCTTTGTATCTACCTACTTGCCCAAAAAATGAATGGCCTATCTGTTTAAGAAGATATAAAACCAGGTATGGAACCAGTCATCAGATAAGCTTACAGATGTAACTTTACACTTACAGTAAGCTGTATGCAAATAAAGCAAAGAGGTTCATATACATAGCACACAAGGCTCTGTTTGATTAACCGTATTGGACTTGAAGTTGGATTACAAATCCCATGGGACGGCATTTCTGGAGTTGAGGGTAACAAGTGGTGCAGGGATGATATCTGTTCTCGACGAGGTCTAAAAAGTGTAACGGTCTTGATAATGGAAGTGGGTAGAGGAAGGGCCCGACGAGGTCTAAAAAGTGAACGGTCTTGATAATGGAAGTGGGTACAGGAAGGTCCCGAAAACGGGCTGGATAGGACTGTCCAGTCCCTCAAAAGGACTAGGGAGGTTCCAATTCCTATGAAGACTTCATAACTGTTGACTTTGACCCAACAAAAATTAGAGATGAGATGCTCTTTTTGATTAAAGAGATTAAAGATATGTACCATTCATATTGTAGACCTCAATTTGCCTATCGTTCATGCAAAAAAATCAAGACAGCCCGATATAGATGAAAGCTTTGCCAAATCATATTAGCCTGAATAGAAATGAACAGTGACCATGTTCATATAAATGTCGATGTCCAATTAACGTGACTTTAACGAATGGACGATAAGTACATCAAGACTAACAAAACAAATGGACGGTATAGTATATGGGACCGTGGTAGATGAGAAATTATTCAATGCCCCTCAGGCAAGGTTGATTACGAATTTAGGCCACACATTGGTGCGGTACGGGGTCTACACAAGAGGACATTGAATATCTTCTCGCAGTAGACCCAGTCCGCGTCACATGATAAACACGAGAGGTCATCACATGTCGTTTCCAAAAATTCAGGAGTCGTTAGGAGAAGAGGCACTGACTAGAGTATCGGAATGGAGTGTAATAAGAGCTGAGGGTGAAGAAGAGGGGGCTTACATGTCTTTGACAGCAAAGGTGAGGCCCTTTAAGGGAAGTTCTTGATCAGGTGAAGAAGAGCTTGGCTGTAGAATGAATTTCTCCATGAAAGCTCCATAATCGGACTCGCCCGCCATTATCTCTCTCTCTCTCTCTCTCAGCACATCCTCGATTTCTAGTGGGGGGAAGATGGATTGGATAAAATAGAATAG
This sequence comes from Rhododendron kiyosumense, assembly GCA_019656275.1. NCBI lineage: Eukaryota > Viridiplantae > Streptophyta > Magnoliopsida > Ericales > Ericaceae > Rhododendron > Rhododendron kiyosumense. The sequence continues at coordinate 112,330 of BPLS01028166.1, forward strand.
AGTTAAACCGAGTGGTTTTTGTCTTTATTCAATTTTTTTTTACATTTATTAATTTTTCGTCAATTTTTTGAGAATTTTTGCTTCGTCATAACAAAAAGTATTTAAAAAGTAAAAAATTACAATCGAAACCTAATTTTTCGTTAAAGTATTAGCTGATTTTTTCATCTTTATTCACAAAAAATTAGATTTCGATTGTAATTTTTTACTTTTTAAATTTCTCTTGTCATGAAGAACCAGAAATCCCAAAAAAAAATTGAGAAAAAACTAAAAAATATGAAAAAAATTTGAATAAGGACAAAAAAAAAGTCACTTGACTTATTTAGCCGAGGAAATAACAAAGTCGAACAATCCATGAAACCTTGACTCTGTATGTAACCATGGAAAAGGAAAGGAAAATTAAAAACATTTCCCTTCCATTGTTTGGTTGAAAGAGAAAGAGTGAAGAAAATAAGAATTTAGAGTGTAATGAATAGTAAATTTTTTCCCGTTTTTCTCTTATTTTCCTTCTCTCTTTTTTTTTTTTCCATGGGTTCCAAACAGAGAGGGAAAGTGAGAGAAAACAAAGGAAAGTTGAAATTTTTCCCTCCAATTGTTTTGATGGGACAAAAAGATGAGAGAAAATAAAAGAATTCTAGTTTTATGAATAGTGAAAATTTCCCTCCCATTTTTCCCTAATTTCCCACTCATTTTCTTTCCCTTATTTTCCAATCACTTTCTCTCAATTCCAAACAAAGCCGAGTACTGGCCCCACATTCAGAATTAGGATCCTCCCTATGTCCTGCCGTTCAAAAGAAAATTGCAAATTTTGTGGACACGCTTCTCAAAGAAATGATTGAAAAAAAATCCATATTTTGTAGGAAAATTACTCAACACCCCATAGCCCCATCACAGGAGTTTCAAACTCATTTATCGCTACGCTACACATTGATGTGTGTACCAAGATTAAGCGTATGACTCTCCCATCAAAAAGTCGTGTGAGAGGACTTGGAACACGACTTGGTGGTTAGGAGTAGATAATCTCTCTATCTTGTTGACTCGTGGAGCTTTGTCACGGGACCAAAATACACGGTATAGACAACAAAAAGTTTGTATTGGGTGCTTTCGATTGTAAATTCTGATTCGTCAACAGGTGATTACTTATTACTATCAAAATGGTAAATTTATTAGTCTTCATGAATCGAAGCGGACTATGAGGACAAGTGAGAGAAAAATAAAAATAAAGGAGTAGAAGAGAGAGAGCCTGAACTAATGTACCACTGAATTCATATGTAATCCACAAGTTAAGAAGTACTTTAAATGTATTTATCACCAACTAATACCTGATATATTCTGCTATTGTCTTCATAAATATCACATGTATTCTAAATCTAAAATCAGGTACACTATGAATTATTTAGCATTTGCATCTGATTTAGAATATTGTTGTTTCTGTATTTCGTTGTCTGACGGTTCAGTAAATTTATCAAAGAGAGAAAAAGCTACAAGGACCACAAGGCTCAAAGACTGTCACAAGGAAGATAATTGTAACAAAAGATTATGAAACAAATCAATAACTAACTGTATAGTACTACTGTTCGTTGCTGAGGCAATGTTCAGTCATTTCCATCAGAGTCATCATCAAAGATATAAAAGAATGGAACTAAGGGTGCATTTCCAGAAGATTCGCCATCAACTTCCTCGGTGGTACTCCCGGGAGGTTTCCAACCCAAATGCTGCATGTATAGTTTGTTGTATGCATCAATGCTAAATCCTGAAGCTAAAAACAGTTCTACCTCATGTACAAACCGATCGGTTCTTCCAGTTAAGAAAGGTCTTGCCGCTTGACATACCAAGGCCTTGAAAGTTTCTTCTCGTGTTTCCAGTGTACTTGGAGAGTTTTGGTGTTCAGATCTGAAACATAGAAGAGTTGGGTGTAAATTCATGTAATACAAGAGAACGGACAGCACAAATTGAAAGTTTAAACAGAAAATATCTCTATCGGATACTTTACAACTTTGAACAAAACCCAGTTCAAACTTAATTTCAGAAAGTAAAAAATGTAATGGGTTCGAAACAGTGATCTGCTTTGAGTTACATGTTAAATTCATTTTTCAACCAATTTCTGAGCGCAGAAGGCAAACGTTCAAATTTAACTCTTCAATGAGTCAATTACACCAAGTATGTGATGGACGATAATTTCAACGTCTTCAACCTACACAAAGAAAATAAGGGGGGCAATTCGCAATTAGAAACCAAGGTAGTTCCACTTATTCCACATCAGGTGTGGCTGAGGTGTGGGCCACACCTGATGTGTCCCTAGCACCTCTCCTTATATAAAGGACGATCTAAAGCAACAATTTTCTGAAGCATTGTGGGGCAAACCAAAAGGGTGCAACATTGTACTCATAACAATGCTACAAGTTGCACTGTTCTTTGAAGAAAGATGGAGATGTACAATAGCTTATTGCAAGCACTAATTGGAAAATCTAACAAAAATACTGAAGACTTCAAAACAGAATATATCAGGACAAAATATTTACTTACTTACTTATATATATAAACTTGAAATCCAGGGGGGAAAAAAACTTCAGAAGCATCTAGTATCATGTCCAATGGAGAAAACATCATCGAAAAGGGAAATTTACGTGGATAGGCATGTGTATATGAAAGGTGTTTCCATAATGTGAATAAATACTGGAAACTTAATGTTGTCAGATAGCAACAGTTAAAAGCTTTTGGGACTACTGGTTGCTTAACATGGTATCAAAGCTCAGGCTATGAGAGGTCTTGAGTTCAAGTCTCCCTATTTGCATTTGTTCCCCATTTGCATTTTGTTTCTCCCCGTCACATTCTATTTCTCACTAAGACTCTATCTGAAAATTTGCATCTCAACGTTCAAGGCGGGGTTGCACGTGAAGGAGGGTGTCAAATAGCTTGTTGTTGGATCCATTTCCTACCAGCTTAAGCTTTTGGGACAACTAGTAGCTTAACAAATGCCAACTGCAAATATTTTTTCCACATGTGAACATAAAGTTCTACAACCAGTATGAGAAAAAATTTCAACAATATTGGCCACAAGGCCCACATGCAACATACTTTTCCTGCTATGTAGCCTTTTTTAATTGCTTTAGAATCCATATGTTAAGAGGTTTCATCACCACTGAGGGTAAGGTTCTCACTAGGTTCTTTCAGGAGGAGGGTAGCACCTGACATTCATTTACCAAGAGGAGGCCAACCAACAAAGAGCTGGCAACATTCAGCCAAAGGCCACAAATAGCAGATGTGACCATTACCTATCTAAGGCTTTGATTTCTTCTTCTTCTTTTTTTGATAAGTAAATAATTGTATAAAAGAAGGCATTAAGAGAATGCCGCCCGTATACAAATAGGCCCTATACACTTCCAAGAGAACAGAAAAGCTTAAACCAATCTAAAAATTGGTGAAGAGAAGGATCACATTCTCTCTTGTCCCAACTAAATGAACTATCCACCAGAAAACTTTTGATTCTATATAAAGGTTTTTCCACCCCTTCAAAACATCTCAAATTTCTTTCCTGCCAAATGATCCACACATTAGACAGAGGAATCAAAAACCAAACTTGCTTCCGCCTCTTTCCAACTTTTACACCTCTCCAAGCGATTAAGAGTTCCACCACACTCCTTGACATGACCCATCGCATAGCAAACCAAGAAAGAACCATAGTCCAAAGCTCCCAAGCCATTGGGCAACGAATGAGGAGATGATCAACCGACTCTACATCTCTTTTGCACATACAACACCAATTGACAATGATTTTCTACCTTCGGATCAAATTATCAATGGTAAGAATCTTGCCTTGAGCCGCACACCAAACAAAAAAACTCACCTTTAAAGGACCATTACTTTATTCTCCTTATTTATTTTTCTACTGGTCCAAGTCATATGATGCACTGCCCTTGCTAATAGGGCTTCTTCCAAAAATACGCCGGTGGACACCATGGCTTCAATGCCTCTTAACCAAATTTAAAAGTTTAGCCAATTCAATAGAAGTAGGCAGATAATACAAAGTGAGGTCCAAACCACCACAGATCTGATAATAGAAACATGACCTAAAGAACTTCTATGTTTTTTCAGCCAGTAGGGGTTCTTGGTTTACATTCCTGACGAAGATTACTCTAGAAGATTGGGCTCGAGAAAAATATATTCCGTGTACTATAATTGCAAAGTTACTTTAAAAAAAAAAAAAGCAACAGCCAAAACTGAAAAGTAGAATAAATAGATGTAGAAAGCGGAAAACAAATACACAAATTAACCTGAAGTAAAGCTTGAATTTCCCTTCTCAACCATCCTTTTAGCCACTGATTCAGCTGAAAATACTTACGAGACTTCCTATACTGTGGTGCCTTGAATGTATTGATTAAGCTATCTGTGTAACGTCCCATGACTCCCATCAACAAAAGAAAATTTGTGATAAAGGGTGGATTTATAAGCGAACAATGCCAACACTCAACAAACATTTAAACAAACCTACAAGGACAAAATGGTAGAAAATTCGGTATAGTAGCACTGTAGCCTATATTTGTGAGCTTCTGAAAAGAAAGCACTGCACATTTGAAACATAAGGTAAAGTGACAATACAATTATCAGATATGAAGGTCAAGCTTAAGAAACCAAGTCTACGAAACGCATTACCTACTTCCCAAATCTTGATTGATATAATGTTGTTGAAAAGTATTCCCATCATAGCCATGTATGACAGAAAAAATTCCTGTCTGCATATTAGAGGTTAGTGTGATTGACTTTGACTAAAAATGAACGAATTGGAAAGAAGTAGCGGAGATATAGAATAGTGAAAGTGAAACTAACTAGCAGATCAGTCAACGCAACCAATTTTTGTGATTATTAACTTTTTCTTAACACAGATAGGGAAATGTACTATGCAAAAGGTTTGCTGAACGTATTTCACTAACATGGTGCCACAGAGACCACCAATCCACGGATTCGCAGATCAAGTGGATCCTATACATAAGGCTCAAGTATGTCACCTCTGAATTCACAAGTTTCACTACTAATAAATAGGACTTGTTCTAAGAGCCCTGACACTGTTTATTGCATAGAAGGTAGGCATGCAAGAATGAAGGAATCTATATCGAAAAACCTACTAAAACATAGAACATCCCAGCAGGCAAGTCAATTTTCGTAGACTGACAGTTGTAACCTTGACCAGGCCGGGGACTTTTTGAGTAATCTAGAAAGGTAAGTCAAGGAACTAAAATTGCTTCATCAATTCCATTGATATCAGAGTAAAAGTGTGTACAAAACCTTTTAGGTGCTATCAACTCATACGTAAGGTGACCCAAACACCCTCGAGTTTCTTAAAAAAAAGAATGTAAAAGTGTGTCTAGACCCTGTTCAAAATTAATAGACAATTGTTCGCTAGAAATTGTTAAAGCATCCAACTCGAAACTAAATGGTAATGAGTAGAGAGGCAGCCTTGACTCATATACTAGTTTTGGAGAAGATAGTTAACTGATGTCGGACAATCTCCAACAAAAATGTACTTGGTACATCACGCGGTGCAACATAACAAGGATTCATTGAAAGAATAGCCAGCCATGATAAAAATCTTTGTGGCTTCGGGTCTTACATGCTGAAATGCTCTTATTTAATGAGTCAAGTCAACTGATTCATGAGTGAACATGGATTATGTCCGCATCAAAATCGAGAGTACTGCAACACTCATTACAGGAAACCGCATGTGATGTAAGTTAATTGAACTACAGAAGGACTTAGTTATACAGGATAAAAATCATTCTGGATTTCGTTAATATATCCAGGGGCCAAACCAGGATTTGTATATACAGAGGCCAAAATTTTCTTCTTTTACTTTTTCAAGTACTTTCTCTCTCCTCTATTTTGCCTGTCCCCTTCTTTGTTTCTTTTTTCCCTCTTCCCTTTTATTTATGTGCTCTTTAACACAACATATCAATTAAATAATTGAATAAATAATGGACACAGTGCATATATCAACTTAGAACTACCTAAAGAGGCAAATATAAAATATTGAGGGGCAAATTGAAAAGCATTTGGAGCTATAATTTTGAGACTAACCGTGGTCTCGATTTACAAAAATAAAAATCTCATTGATTAAAATAGATTTTTTTTTTTTTGCGAATACGGATACACCCGTTTTAATTTTAGTCGAACTAATTAGCTAGTTATTCAATCTAATTAAATAAAATAGATTATTAACAAAGAAAATAATTTTTGAAAATAATATCACGAAATTTTTATTTAATAAAAATTTTGGGATACAATGGCAAGAATGATGGGGTTGGATTGTGGGTTATGGGACCAATCCCATGAATTAGGTGCAGATTAGGTACATGTTCTAGTAATGGAGATACGGATCCGTTTGTTGTTGGATTTTGTGCAATAAATTATATCTCATAATCGCTGTTGGGACCTCCAACTTTAGCATTCCATCCCAAAATTCAATGCATATATATGGTATTAAGTTTTCAAGGAAATAATGAAAAAGGGCACTTCTGGGATTAAAAAAGAGTGAGGATGAAAATACAAGTGCAAAAATTGGGCAGGATGAAAACCTATGAGAAGTGGATTCTGAGGATGGTTCTTTACGTGGATTCATTACGGATTCAAAGATATAATCCATTTTTTAGCTAGTTAGAATAGAATTAGGGACAATTAAATTTGGACGGAGGTAGTATATATAAATGCATTTTAAAATAGGGTGGTTCTTCTACTCACCGCTCAGTGGGCATTCAAGTAAAGACGGTCTTTCACTCCCACCAAAGCAAAAGTACATGCTTAAATGTTACTGTCATCTCTGTGCACCATCCTTTCTGATAGTCATTTCTATCCCTTGATTTGAAATTACAAATTTACCCTTTTGTTTTCATTTGATG
>BPLS01028167.1:28348-58569 GCA_019656275.1 Rhododendron kiyosumense
TGGCCAGTCTGTTTTATTGGGATGCGGGCTCATCTCTCACGAAGACATGGAGTCATTTGCATGGTTATTTCAGATTTGGAAGACATGCATGTGGGATTGTGCTCCGAAAGCAATTATTACCGACCAATGTATGGCCATGAAGAATGCTGTAGAAGATATATTCCCTAACACTCGACATCGGTGGTGCATATGGCATATTATGAAAAAGATCCCGGAAAAGTTGAATGGGTGCAACGCGTATGAGAATATTAGTTGGTGTATGCGTAAGGCAGTTTATGCTTCATTGACCATAAAACAATTTGAGGATGCTTGGGATGCGTTCATCAAGAAGTACGAGCTTCAAAGTAACACATGGTTAGAGGGGTTGTATTTGGAGAGAAAACAGTGGGTGCTTGCTTATTTGAACGATATGTTCTGGGCGGGGATGTCATCCACACAAAGAAGTAAGAATATATATACGTATTTTGATGGTTACGTTCATTCAAAGACGACCCTGAAACAATTTGTAGGACAATATGAAAATGCATTGGGGAATTAGGTGGAAAGTGAAAATCAAGCAAATGTGAAAAGTTGGAACACTTTCATCCCATTAATGGCTGAAGATGAGTTGGAGAAGTAATTTCAAAGTGTTTATACGCATGCAAAGGTTAAGGAGTTTCAAAAACAATTTTTCGACAACATTCATTGTTTTTGTGATAAGCCGGCAAAAGTTGATGGTATCGTGTCCGAACATGAGATAAATGAGTGGGTTACATATGGCGAAGGAGAAGAGAAAAGGAGGATTAAAGTGGCATTTACTATTGATTTCAATGCTGAAACCAATGAAACACATTGTAATTGTCGATTGTTCGAGTCTAAAGGAATGGTTTGTAAACATCAACTATTTGTGTGGCATCAAAAGGGAATTGAAAGAGTGCCTGACAAGTATGTGTTGAGAAGATGGTGTAAAAATGTGAAAAGGGTCCACACAAAAGTTCAAATCTGTTACGAAAAGTCGTCAACTTCAATTGAAGCACGTCGGCATGACAACATGTGCAATATCTTTAATGAAGTTGTTGATTTAGCGGAAGAATTTCAAGAGAAGTATGATATGGTGATGAAACGGGTACACGAGCAAAAACAAGAGTTGATGGAAGCATCGGTTGTTTGTGAAAGTAATGTGGTTTCACTTGGTAATGACACTAGTACTCGTAAAAGTTCTTTTTCACTTAGAGATGGAGTTATACCTCCTAAACAGAGCACGAACATACTTGACCCGGAAGGTCTGCGACGAAAAGGGAGACCGCCGTGCGAAAGAAAGATCGGTGCTGTGGAAAAAGCTGTTAAGAAGAAAAGACAAACATTTAAGAAGCCATTGTCCAACGAAAAATCCAAGGTATAAGTTTTTTACGATTTGTTGCTTACTAGTTAATATGGACATATAGATTTGTTCGATGAATGTATAATAGTTATATTATTTGCTAATTTCAGGAGGTTGAGAAGATTGCGGTTAGCCACCATATCAGGACACAAGAAACTATTGTAAATGTAAATGTAAGAAATTTTATTTTAATTGCATAATTTCATGTGTCATATAATTGTTATTCAAAATTCCTTTGTTTTAATGGGCAGAACCACCCAAGCTACATGAGACACTCAATGTGGCCAAATATGATGTCACATCCTATGCGACCAAATATGGCACAAGGCGAATGTATCTTTCCATTTTCCCCAACTTTATGCCCCACCGGAACAAGCTTGAACCAAAGCTTATTAAATGTCAAGTTTGGATGGGTCAATCAACTATTGCAAGTAGTCAAGGTTGGGGAGGAGGACAATCAGGTATTTTGGAAGCTCAAGGTCAATATTGGGGAGGACCACAACCAAGTATGCTAGAAAGTCAATGGCAAGGATGCGGAGGACAACAAAGTTATACGCAAATGATGAATGCACCGGATAATGTTGGAGAGCACTTCACTTGATTGTATTGTTTTATATCGTGTCCATATCTTGTCCTGTTTCCATGTCGTGTCCTGTGTCCCCTTTTGTGTCCTTGAAAGCTCTCCATATTGTGTCATGTGTCTTGTGTCCCCTTTTGTATTCTTGAAAGACCTAATTGCTTGTTGGTCTTGTAATGACCTTTCATGTAGATGGTTTGGAGAATTCTGTTTGAAGTTACTTCTTTAATGAGATGCATTCTACTTTTGTTCGTAAAATTGCATAACTTATTTACTTTCTTTATGCTTTTGTAATGACTTGATTGCTTGTTGAATTCATAGTTCCATTAGATAAGATTCAGATAAGATTTTGAAAGTTTTTATTTTTATTTTTATGAGAATGATTTGGGCAGTTCAAGATGTTATCGATAGGTTAGAATAAAAGCAAAATAGTACTAAGTTTTGAGGTGAATTCAGTCACCAATATCAATACTAGAATTGTGTTAGTGTATTTGGTTCTGAAAAAATTTCGGCATAATCTCCCTTGTTTTTTGGTCTTAGTCCGACGTCTCACGTCTCAGTTAATACAGCCATAACAACAATAGAAACCAAACGAAGTTATGCACAAGTCTACGCCGGACCTTTCTCATTGTAAATCAACAATCACAAGCTACATTCATAGCAAAAATCTATTGCCAAATTATCATTTCACAACTAAAACCATAATACAATAAATTTCAAACCCACGCCGGGCCATTCTCATCACAATTATCAATTACATACGAAGTTAGGTTTTGCAATACTACAACTTGATATTACAAAGTTTAGTACATATTGATATTCCAAACTACAACAAATTGATCATTTTTGTTGGCCTTCGATTTACTTGAATAGCTTCAATCTCTTTCAGGCAAGGTATTCGAGTCTCCACTAGTCTCTGTAAAGCTATTGGTCCCATAGTTCTAGCCCATAAATCTTCTAAGCTCTCCTATTCTTTTGCTTTTAAGTTAGCAGCCATATGTAATGCCCTCCGAATCTTCCAACCATAACCTGAGAATAACAATGATCAATAAGGATAAAACCATAACCATGTACTCAATTAAATTCCATTCGTAGCTTTGCTTCTAGCCATCACTCCAAATGTACCAAACATGAACTAGTGCACTTCAAATATAAATTTTTAGCAGTCAAATATAGATTTCAGCACTTAGACAAAGTTCTACCCCATAAAAAGAGCTCTTTCAACTCACCGTTTATCAAATTCAACTTATTGGACATAGTCCTGTGCAAAAGTCACCTAATTTCAGTTTTAGACATAGTTTATTGCATCTATACACGTAATTCCGCACTAAACCAGTAGCTCCAGTGCTCTAAAAAGATAGTTTCAGCACCATATAGCAATTTTCAGCACTTAGAGTATGAGTTTTAGCATATAAACTTCAGTTTTTAGCTTCCAATTATAATTTCCAGCATATACGAACATAAATTTCTATCATCTAAGCACAGAATTCAGCATATTAGTTCAACTTTCAGCACTTAAGAACAAGGATTCAGCTTAACAGAAAAAGTTCCTCTCATCAATCTCTTGCCAAGTGACAGTAAAACTAGAAAATTTTGACAAGTTCTCGTTTCCATGGCCGCGGCCGCACACATTTCTCAACATTTGCGAACACAATAAAAGTGAAATAAATCAAATATTCAGCTAAATTCACAACCCAAATGTGTGTGTGTGTTTGCGTCTAACATACACAGTATCAGAAACAAAGATATATATGATTTCCAGTTCAACTTCCTATGTGATCCAAATGCACGCAGTAAGCACTTGTCTGGCTCCGAAACTGCTAAAAATTATCAAGCTACTATAAATAATAATTTCACTTTGCTTTAGATGGGTATATTTAGTAAAGGGGCCAAACTTCTCTTCTCCATGAGTGCTACACATGTATAGTGAGCAATAGAGGTGCACAGTGTGCTTCCAACCATTATCCCATCCCCCATACAACAACAAGCCATGCTAAATTGACTTGGAACATCAATGTACGATGCTCAAGCGTTTGAGACAATTAAAAGTGAATTCCACCCTATTTTAAGCTTAATAAAGATTGCAATGCCACCACAATGTAAATATGATACATAGCCACCAGATAACTATCTCAAATTCCGAGACTCACAATTCCAGCAAAAGGGGCAAGAGGTTGATCGTTGAACCCAGAAGACAAAATGGTATCAATTAACAAAGATTACCAACACATTAAACCACTATTCTGGGGTTAACAACTCCAATTTAAGGTTTCTCATATTTCGAATTAGGGGTTTCTAAAATTTTTGAATTAAGTTTTTTTTTTTTTCTCGTCAGCACAACACTTTAGGATTTCTCAAATTGAAACCCTCTAATTGATGAGGAGTAGATAGTGGGGATAATCTATATAACTGAAGCAAGGAGAGAGAGAGAGAGAGAGAGAGAGAGAGAGAGAGACCTTTGTCGGGTACAACGTCAGGATGCCAGAAGCCAGTGGTGGTGGCGGTTGCCGGCGATGGGGGAGCAGCTGGGGTTGTGGTGGGAGCAGGTGGTGGCGGTCGCCGGCGATGAGGGAGCAAATGGGGTTGTGGTGGGAGCCAGTGGTGGGAGCCCCTCCCACTGGTTTGTATTTTGAACGAGAAGGGGAAAAGGTAAAGGGAACCTGGTGTGTGTTTTTTTTTTTTTTTGATAATCAAAACGACGCCGTTTTATGCTGACGTCAGCAGTTGTGTGAAATGTTGTGTGAGAGATGTTGTGTGTGTAGCATTTTTGTATCGAAATATGAAGTAGATTTTTTCTGCCCATTGTCAGTTGTGATTTTCATGTGTTGTACTAAAAAACAAAAAATTACAGTGCATTCATAAAAAAATTACTGTAAGGAAAAGTGAGCACAGAAATCATTAGCCTTGGTGCATATGTGCTTTGACCAAATACTTTGATTTAATCAACTCCTTCACCAAATACTAGTAGAAGTCTAGATAAATGACTAATGACTTTTAACATTTTGCCGTCTAGTTTATTCTACTGACATTGCGGTCTTTCAGGGTTAGGATCCAAATGTTGAATTATCAAACGTCCGCTATGCATCACCACGAATCGGAGGATGGTGCTGTACAGTGGTGCGCGCAACATCGTACTGTGCACTTTGAAGCCGTCGGATCGTGTATCTGACGGCTTAGATCTCATCTCGGCAATGAATGACTCTCGATCGTTGGTCGCCGCGATGAGATCTGAGCTGTCGAATGCACAATCTGACAGTTCAGAGGTGCGTAGCACAGTGCTATACACTTCACTGCACAGCACCAATCCGAAGTCCGCGTCACCATAAAACCCTGCACGGAGCTTGTGCTTTTGTTGCGCCCGAAACATAACAAGTTGTGTAGTGTGAATTTAAAATAAATTTGAACCCAAGTTCAAAAGTTAAATTCCAAACAATTCACGATGTAGCGCTTGATGAATGAAACATTCATGCAAAAAGTTAAATTAGTCAGTTATCAATAACTCAATGACCGAAGCAAATTACTTTTGCAAAAAATGAACGAAGATATCTGATTTTGGGATTGAACCTTCAAAATGAATTTATACATGGAGTCAGAGACAATCGGCTAAATTTTTTACAAGGATGTTTTTCCAAACCAATTTCTTCGATTGAATAGTTCTGAGATGAAATTCATTTCGGAGTCATAGCAGGAAGCAAGGACCTGTGGTGATCATGACCCAAGTCACCCAAAACGAACGGCATTTGTCCACCCTCCTTGGCTCCTTCCACCCTTTTATATTTTTATGCCATGTTTGGCACCGGCAAAAAATTAATAATTTTTTATTTTTATTTTTATGGAGCCTATTTTAGATCTTACAAAAATGATTCAAACCACAAATTATTTTTAAAGTATTTTTTTATGGGTTCCTGAAGCAAAATCTGATATCGGTAAGGGCTGTTTCAAAATTCATAAGGTGTTTAAGAATTTGCTCTCGCTCTCAATCCTTGCTATGAGCTAACGCGCGCTCTCAATCCTCGTACACACGAATTTGAGTTGTTTGGGAGGTTTTTGAAAGACAAACTCTTTCACGCTCGCGCTTTTGCACCCACGCCCACACGCACGTTATTTGACTTAGATTTTGCCTGCTTTGGTTCCTATGTGAGCTCACGGTTCTTGACGTCAGGCTTGACTTCTTTTTGGAGTCCTTGCCTTCTCGATACTTTTGCCCTTAGGCCGTGGCCCACATATGGACACCGTATGGGATGTGCATATTTAATCTAATACAAAAATAATAGAAGCTAATTAATATTACATCCCTATGTAAAATCAGGATTCAATTTTATTGGACCTCATCGGAAACATTAGCCACAACGAAACCTTTATCGTCAATGATCTATTGCTATGGCTGATAAAACAAAATAATCTATTGTTATGTTTTTAAAAGGTAATTATGTTACAAAATAAAAAGAAAATTTGAACAACTGCATCAGAATCCTTTTCCGTTGCACACATATTTTCCAAAGCATATCAAATGATACGACTATATAGCAAAGTCTCGTGATATGCACATGATAATCACTAGCTTGAAACCTCAAACCTTTAGGCTCCATTCAGTTGTCGGGAATGTTATGTGAAAAACATATTCTCAGAAAAAGTAGAGTGGAGTGAAGTAAAGAAAAAGAAATTTATTTTTTTGACTGTGTTCCCTTGGAGAGAATCTTGCGGAAAAACTAAAATTCCTTCATTTTAGCATAACCTATGTTATAGGAAAGTATTTACACAAAAAGTTAGAAAAAAATTGATTTTTTCGTCATTTTTCGTCCTTTCTGTGCAACAACAGGGCCTTATTTGTGAGAATCAAGAATTTGATTCAACCAAATAAAGTAACAACAGATGGGTTAAATTCTACCAAATGTTGCTTTTATCTCCTCCGATGTTTTAGCCGTCTAATTTCAACCAAAAATCTAACACCTGTGATAAAGTTTTACCATCGGGCTTGTAGTCCAATGGTAACACCTAGTTCTATTAAATTTTGTGAAAGATCAGGATTTGAGCCTTGGCATGGACGTTTGTGGATTCAGAACTATGGAGAGCCTCTAAACTTCTCGTGGATTAACTCATTTACTCCCTTTTAATCCCTGCTAATGTATAAAGTGTGGCCAAAAAAAAAACCGCAATAGAGTTGTACGTCGCATATGAAAAGTTCTAAGTTCACATCAATTCTTGCAATAGCGATGTGGGTCCAAATACTACTTCTGGTTTTAGAAGGAGTATGATAATGATATATACTTTCTAAAAGCACTAATCAAGGCCATTTAATACAATTGAACCACCTTTCGGATCACAATTTGTTTTTTGGTCACAAAATAAACTTTTGGGTTGCCCTAGCTTAAGAGGTTGCTGAAGTTGAAGGGCTTGCAGGACTTACCCTTGAGCTGGCCTTATTATGTAAAATCTTGAGAAAATGATAATCCATGACGTGTTTTGATAATTAATATCCATTAATGATATTTTCAATATTAACAAATGTTCTTAACTTATCTTTAACGAGTATTAATTATCAAAATATATTCTGGACCGTCATTTTCCCTAAAATCTTTCCGATCTCAAATAGCTTGTTCTTAGCTTACATTTCTCCGTATAGTCAAATGACAATGACATTAAGTGACATAAAGTTAAAAGACGTGATTGTTTCACCAACTCGATATAAAAAAAATCACGAATCTATCAAAGTTATATTGGCCGCATGAGTTAAAATCATGGGGGAGTGGGGTTCTTGGATGTTGGATAAGTGTTCTATGTCTTGGCAGATATAATTTCCTCCTTTTTAACTCTTTGGATGCCAAGTGTCCATAAAATAAAGACTAAAAGTAAAATACTAATGGCTAAAAATACAGAGTAACAAAATTACTTTCTTAGATTTTTTTAAAGCCAAACCAATCCCAAGTCTAAGGAGTATGACCAAACTGTACCGACACAGACTCACCAATTAGCTTGACCAGACGGTTTAAATTCCAATACTTCCAGTTATAATTCTCCCCTAGGAGCCACCCACCCCGTCAATAATCAAACCTACATTTCGCTTTGTTCGTAAACCACTCCTCTCTCTCCCTCTCTCTACAATGGACTCCACCGCAATTGAAATCACTCACGACTTCCCCCCCTTCTTCCGGGTACACAAAGACGGCACCATCGACCGCTTCGGCCGCCAACCCGAATTCGCCCCGCCCTCTGACGATCCTCAATCCCCGGTCCGATCCAAAGACGTCCTCATCTCCTCTGTAACCGGCGTCTCCGCCCGTCTCTACCTCCCCACCACCACCTCCTCCCCCCTCCCCTCCCCACCCCAAAAGAAACTCCCCCTCCTCGTCTACGTCCACGGCGGCGGGTTCTGCCTCGGCTCCGCCTCCAGCCCCAAGTTCCACCACTTCGTCACCTCCCTCGCCACCGAAGCCAGCATCGCCGTCGTCTCCGTCGACTACCGCCTCCCCCCGGAGCACCCCCTCCCCATCGCGTACGACGACGCGTGGGATGTTTTCAGGCAAGCGCGGCTCTACTATTGTTTTAGGGTTCGAGCGAACCCGGCTTTAAAATACACACACTACTGTAAAATTTTGTATTTTTTTTACAGATAGAATTTGATTTTTCGTTTTCAGCATTGAAGTCGAAGTAAATAAAAATTTACTAAATCTGTAAGTAAATAGATAATATAGCTCAATAATATATAATAAAGTAAGTAAGACCCTATTAATTTTTCAATCAGAATAAATATTTATATGAAGTTTTTTGTATTTCCAGGTGGGTTTTCTCTCACGAGTCTGGGTCCGGACCCGATCCGTGGATCAACGACCATGTGGATTTCACCCGCGTTTTCTTGGGCGGAGAGAGCGCGGGAGCCAACATAGCGAACAACGTGGCAATCCGGGCCGGGCCGATCGGGTTGAAGTTTTTGGGGTTGATTTTGGTTCACCCGTTTTTCGGTGGAAAACAGGAGGATAAGATGTACAAGTTCATGTGCCCGTCGAGTAGCGGGTTGGCTGACGACCCGAGGCTGAACCCGGCGGCCGACCCGGGGTTGCCGGGTATGGGTTGTGAGAGGGTGCTGTTTTGCCTTGCGGAGAAGGATTTCTTGAGGGACAGAGGGCTGGGGTATTACGAGGCGTTGGGGAAAAGCGGGTGGGTCGGGGAGAGAGAGATTATGGAGTCCGAAGGAGAGGGTCATGGGTTTCATTTATTTGACCCGGATTGTGAGAAGGCTGCGGTTCTGCTGAAACGGGTTGCTTCTTTCTTGAATCGGGTCTAGTTTGTAGTTTCTTTTTAAAATACCCTTTTGTTGAAGTGTTTCTGTTCGAGGGAAATGGCATGTCTGTCGCCTTGGCTTGTGGTATTTCTCCACAAATAAAAAATCGTCGCAACATGGTTAAAATATCAATATTGCATAATTTGCTGCTACGTAAATGATTAAGAGCATTTATAATGTGTGTGCTAACTAGTGTTTTAATTGCGTGTGTTAAGATTTAGCAAATAAAAATGTATTTTTTGTACCACAGTGCTTGTGTTAGTTTGTGTGTTAAACTTTATAGGCCCCGTTTGATAACAGAGATAGATGAATGAGATTCGTAAGGAGATGGAATTAGAATTGAGATTGATAATGAGAAGAGATTGTTAATGAAAAGAGATTGATAATGAGTATGTTTGTTTGAGATGAGATTAGATAATATGATTATTAATATCATGTTTATTTTAAATGAGATTAGATGATATGATTAAATTGATAGAAGAAATTGGTAATGAGAAAAAATTGGTAATGAGAAGAGGTTGGAATTGGATTATGAATACCAAATTTCATGAGGTATTGCTAATACCCCATATGGAGCTCATTACTCATCCCAACGGAGTAATAATCTAGTTATCAAATAAGGGTTTGGGAAGCCCTTGGGATTGGTAGTTCAATCCGAAGGCATAATCCGGTTATCAAATGGGGTGCCAAGTTTGGCAACTTTGTTAGAAACAATAAGCCCTTGTTCGGTTTGGGGTTTGGAAAAATTTTTCCAAACCCAAATCCACTCATTACCTATAATTTTAATTATTATTTTTATTTCTCTCTCCACTCATTACCCCTATATCCAATTATTAATCTTATTTCTCTCTCTATCTCTCTCCACTCATTTCCTATATCCTTAATTATTACTCTATTTTCACTTTTCACTCATTACCCAAAAATCAAACCCAAAAATTTTCTAAACCCACAACCGAACAAAGCCTAAGTGGGTCCCACTTCTATTATTCAAATTTCAGCCATAAAATATAAATATCCACTACTCCTAATACACACTTATGAAACCTATTTTTATCCTAACACACAAATTTACCAAACTCATTGTAAATATTCTAACACACTTCTATGTTATCAATGTTTAAGAGCACCTACAGCGATATAATCAAAATTAAAATGTTGCTAAGATTAGTAACATTTGCTCAAAAAAGAGCTCATAGTAAAATAATCAGATTTAGCAACATCTTAATAACTCATCAAATTTTAGTCTTTAGATAATCAAAATTAACTTTTTGCCAATAATCAAATTTAGTTGTTCCCATATTTCTTCAATCAAGCACAACATCATTATTAAAAAACATTCTCTCTCTTTCATTTTCAACATATTTCTAAAAAAATTACTTTTAAAAAAAGTTATTATTTTTTTTGCAAAAACTCTTTTTTTTTTTCAAAAATATTTTTTATTATTAATTTTTTTGCAAAAACAGTTTTTTTATTAAAACTTTTTTTTTCAAAACTGTTCTTTTTAAAAAAAAAAACACTTTTTTCAAAAACTATTTTTTTATTCAAAAACTTTTTTTTTACTTTTTCCCAAAAACTGTTTTTTTTTAAATCAAAGTTTTCAAAAAACTATTTTCTCTTTTTCTATTAACCTATTTTTATTAGTTTATTCTTTTCTATGTCACAATTTTTAGATTTTTATAAATTGAAAATGTGATGTGGCAAGTTTTGGTTATTTAAATTTAATTGAACCATGGTGGATTTCTACATTGCTAATTTTAGCAACCCTTTAAATGCATAACCAAAAGATAATATGGCAATTTATGATTATTGACTTTTGGTTATTCTACTGTGGATGCTCTAATACACACTCGTGGAATCCATTTTTATTCTTATACACATCTTAACAAATATTTTAACACATAAATATTGGGACGGTTCAAGAGACACCCAAAAAAATATCTCAAATCTTAATCTCATAGTTCCCGATCAAATTTTTATTATTCGAACCGTTCAATGTATGCAGAATGTGATTTTAAGAGTGTCCGTGAGAAATTAACAAAAAAAATGACCAAAAAATGTTTGATTTGAGCAGTTTTATTTGAACCATTTAATAAAAAACTCTTTGAAACTGTTTAGATAAAGCCATTCTAGGTCACTTTTTTTGCTGATTTCTCGCGGGTACCCTTAATTTCACGTTCTGATCATATTGAACGGCTCAGATCATCAAAATTTGATCTAAAACTATGAGGTATTTTTTTAGGTATTTGTTTGGGTGTCTCGGGAACTGCTCTGCATAAATATATCAAACCTCATTGCGGATGTTCTAAGAGAACTATGTAAACAATGTCGCATGGTACTTCGAAAATGGTAAATAATTTCTTGTATTTTCAGAAACACTAATACCCCTACTATTTTTCAAAATAAAATTCAAACATCAAACCAAACAAAACATAAATTTTGGTGCTTTTTTTTTTCCGCAACTAGCTTGAAATGTTCGCATAAGTTTGTCTAGAAACTTTAAGTTATAAAAATAATAATAATAATAATACTAGCTTGGAATGTGTGGTCCGACTTTCTAGCTTTGTTGACCCATTCAAAAGCATCTCAATCATGAAAGTAGCTAGCGCGGACAACAATGTGGACCATTTGTTGGACTTGACTACGTAAACTTCTAAAACAGCCATACTACTTTCACATATGTTTTTGACATATCTAACACATATATTTTTATGGGGTTTATATTAGGGTTCCACAAAATTATCTAAACCGCTCATCTTTTTTAAAATATTTTTTGGAGGGTTCCTGTAAAAAATTAGCTCTAACGGATATTAGTAAGGGCTTTCTTAGAATTCGTAAGGCAAAACAGAATGATTCGTCCTTCGATTTTTGAGAAAGCCCTTACCGATGTCCGTTGGAACTGATTTTTCACAGGAACCCTCCAAAAAATATTTTAAAAAAGATGAACGATTCGAATCATTTTGTGGGACCCTGATATAAATTCCACAAAAATGTATATGTAAGATATGTACAAAACATATCTTACAATAAGATATGTACAAAACATTACTGATGCTCCTATAAGTATGGTCTAACGTCTGGTTGTTGTTTGTGTTATTCCAATAAGAGATTCAGAAACCACCGAGGTGGTAGCCCAGCTGTTGAGGCTGATCACCCCCCTTAACGCAAACGGGAGTTCGAGCATCGGTAGGTACTTGAATCTCGTTTGTGGATTAAAGGGGTGGAGTTTTCACCAGTTGTGTACTAAAGTGGTGCCGTGGTGACAGTCCGTCCTTCCGGACGGTAGCTATGGCTCGAACTCGACATTTCATTGGTGGGTAGAGAGCCTTTATGGTTACGCCCAAAGGGAATTGCTACGCTGGTTGTCCCCTCTTACCCTTTTAGATTATAAAAAAAAAAGAAAGAAATTTAGAAATGCTACACCGAATCGACCGTCGTGCAGGGACGACTCAGGATCACCCCATGAATTATTCGAGTCGTACAATATTTTTAAAATAAAATTGAGTTGGTCCATGAAAAATCAACTCAATCTAATATTTTTAGTAATTCGATCCAATCTTTCATTTTTTTATTTAGATTTCAGGATCCAGTAAGCTCAATGAAAAATGGAAAGATTGGATTGAACACCTATATATATCAGATTGAGTTGATTTTTCATGGGCCCACTCAATTTTTATTTAAATTATTGAACGGCTCGAAACATTCGTGCGGGACCCGAGGTGGTTCTCGCACAATGGTTGGTTCCCGATCAGTGCAGCCACTGCAGGGCCGGCTCATAGGGGAGGCAAGAGAAGCGACCGCTTCCGGCCCCCGAATTTTGGTATAAAATTGAGGTCCTATTATAATACTTACTTCACATATTAATATTAGAATGTTTTCAAATAAAAATCCAATTGTATCTTCTTCTTTTTCAAAAACTTTTGCAATCATAACTTTTTACAATTATATTGTCATAATTGTATCCTTTTAATTTGAATTTTTTTTGTTATTCTTGTACTGTTATCATTTTTTTTTTAAAAAAATTCATGAATATGTAAGATGTTCAGGCTCAATATAGAAAATTCACTTTCGGGCTCCAAAATATATAAACCGGCCTTGAGTCACCGTGGGTGGCCATTGACGGGTTCTAAGAGAATCACTCCTCCCACGTGATTTCTAATCAATCTTTATTTGAATTCTTTATTCCCCTAATTGTTTTTGCTTGCACTCTATCGCGGTTAAACAAAAGGACACAAATTATGAGTCCTCCCATTTGGATGTGATCCCAAGTATCTTGTACTAATTGGTTAAGGTGCACCACAATCTCACTTGCAGTCATCGCGAATGACGTATAATTGTCACTTACCAAATGAGCAGTCAAAATCACTGCAATTCGATATAGGCCTTTCGGATGTTCAATCAATTACCTGATTTTTTTAGATGGATAATATACATGTCTAGATCTACAAAATAAACAGTTTTGGATGAATGGTTGAGTGAAATTGCGGTAGGTCCTATCTCGAATAACATTCTAGTCACATGCGACAATGAGAGGATATTAACATGGGCGGAGGGATTAAGAGTCAAGGGAGGGCAGCTGACTCCGCTGCCTCCTAATTTTTTTTAGAAATTGGTATAATTTTTATCTAATTTTTACTCATTTGACTCCTCTTTAAAATTTATTTTTGTCCCAACCCATTTGAGTAAAATTTATTTTTACTCATTCAACCCCACTTATAGAAACTCCTGGCTCCGCCCCTGAATATGAAGATCTTGATTCATCTTCTAGTGGGGGCATTAGGAAGTGGTATTTTAATCTTGTTACAAATGGGTATTTTAAGTGTAGTTACGTAGAGATTGAACTTGATCCGGTCAATTAGCGTGAATTGAAGATAAAAATCTTAATGAAATTCCGTGATATATACAGTTCGTACGTATTATGGAGTGAGTGTAAATTAAACTTCAAATTTGAACCCTAGCCATATGTGGACCCCATCAACTTAGTTGCTAGAAAGCCATGTGGGGGTCATCACAGGCAACGCGGGAGCTGCTAATTAAACTTTAGTTGCTTAAAAACCATTTAGTGTTGTCTGATGTAAGATTTTTACGAACTTTTCTAATTCAACTTGTTGATACGACTGTTTCATCACAAAAATTACAATGAAAAATTACAAAATAAAAATTACGGGAAAAAGTGTCCCACTAACGGGTGCTAATATGCACCGGATAAAAGTAATAAAAAAACCATTATTTCTTGTATGTGTGATGTCTCACGTTGAGTGTCGTGCTTTCTTTCCACACAGTCATCATTCTTTACTGACACAGTTCTTTCCTTTTTAAAATGGCAATTTTATACTTTGTTCTCTTTACAATTCAAAAAAAAAAATTCAAAAAATTCTCCTTAAATTCCTCTTAGATTTCTTATACTTTCAATATTTCTCTTTTTATCTATCTTCACTTATTACCTCTACAATTTTTTAAAAAACTTTTCAAAACACAAACTAAACATAGCATTAACCTTTCTCTTTCCCCAATTTGAAAGAAACCTCTCTTCCCCTTCCATTCTCTCTCCTCTCCCCTCTTACCCGTCCCTTAAAAAGCCCAAACCAGAGCCACACCACCCTCATCTTACCAAGTTTATAACCACAGTGATCGAAAATTAGAACCAGTGCACACAAAATGGCCAATTCGTGGTCGTAAGGACAGATTTTTCTGGCAGGTTGGGGGCAAGGATGAGGCTCTGGTTTTTGAAAATGTGGGTAAGCAAACAGTAGTCACTGGGAAGCTCATACAAATCCACTTCCATGTTCAGAATTATTCAGATTTATTGGGTTTGGTCTGAGGTAGAATATCCAACAGAAAACATGAATTACATATAGACTAGAAATTTCGTCTCCGTTTTCAAAGTATGAAACGAAATTAAATGCAAAATGGCCCGGATCTCAGAGATTCTTTTCTGTTCTCTGCATAGCTTTGTTGAAAACGATCTTCCTTTGAGTTAGAATGGTTCTTCTGAAGCACTTCAGATTGAATTGTGGGGATCCGTTTATTTTTATTTGTTTTTAAGCGAACATATAATGGGGTTAGTCTGTGTTATATGGAGCATCAAAATTCAAAGATTTAGACAGAAGATTTTAGAGAGAATGGTAGGTGTATCAGAGGCGAACGGGATGATTTCGGGTGGATTTGGCTTTGAAAGTCAAATGATAACTTATTTTCTGTCTTTATTTCAAAAAATTACATTTTTTTGTTTTGTGTCAAACTTTTTTGATTTATTGATTCGTTTTGACGAGAGGAATTGAAAAAATAAAAAATTCTGAATGAAACTCATACTTTTTTTGAATAAAGATAAAAATAACAAAAAATTATCAGTTTTGATCAAATTTTTTACATTTCCGATTCCTTTAGTCGAGATGAATCAATAAGTCACAAAATTTAACGTAAAATAAATAAATGCAAAAAAAATTTAAATAAAAACAAAAAAAATTACTACTAACTTTTCAATTCAAACCTACCCAAAGTAGAAGATCAAGAGGGTTGACTCGGTTAAAAAATGAGAGTTTACTCAGTGAAGAGTTCGTCCAGAGGAGAGATTGATGCGTTTATATGGCTCAAAAAGTAAATTGAGACCAAGGTTTTGAATACCGTTTCAGACGTGGTACTGAATTTGTCATTGGAACGGTACGTATCGATACCAGTACGTCATTAGGTACCGTTTCGGATTTATCGTTAAAAATATAAAAATATATATACATTTATTATAACCTTATTTTTCCTTACATAAAGTCCTGTTAGACTATTACAATTTTAAAAAAATCAGTTAACATTTATGTTTAATCAATAAGTTTTTCCAAACGGTGGACTCAAAACCAAAACCACTGGTTTTCCAATCCTTCAAACACAGTTTCTTTAGATAGGGCTGTAAATGAATTGAGTCATTTGCGAACTGTGCGAGGATCGGTTCGGCAAGAGCTCGTTCGATTCGTCTGTTAAACGAACTAAACCTGAACCTCAATTCTAGGCTCGTTCCATAAATGAGCTGAAGCCTAACGGTATTCAGCTCGGTTAGGTTCTCGAACCTATACTTAAATTTAATTAATAATTCAATAGGGGTCTATTTGTAAATGTAAAAAATTTTAAGATTGTGTATATAATTCAATACTTATTTTTCTTCCAAATTCTATGCGATCAATAAGAGAGTTTGAGTTCGCTTGAGTTTAATGAACTGAGCCGAACCAAACCTGAGCCCTGACGAACTCTATTCGAGCTTAGATTCGGCTCGGCTCAATTCATTTGAGTTTAACGAGCCAAACTCGAGCCAAGATATTCAAATTCGAATCAAACCTGAGCCGAACTTGAGCCAAACTAGTACCTTAACGAACCCAACTGAGCTGAACCCGAGCCTTGAAAAATTTTAACGAGCCGAACTTGAGCCAAGTTGTTCAGGCTCGAATCGAACTCGAGCCAAACTTATACCTTAACGAATCCGAGCCGAATTTAACAGGGTTCGGCTCGATTCGATTCGATTCGTTTACAACCCTAATTTTAGAGGGGAAATGAATTGGCGTGCCTTGTTTTCACTTTTCAATATCTGAGATGCCTCTTCTCTCTCTCTCTCTCTTGAATTCTGGAACAAAATCAGATGTTTCGTAGACGTCGTAATCGATGTTGAATTTAAGCTTATTTTTTTAAGGACTATAAAATAAATATTTTAAATAAAATAAACGACTTTGATCATTTTTTGGAACTCGAAACGGGTCTAAAAAGAATATTTGCGCTAGTACAAATGTGAAATATGTACCTATGTCATCTCTGTAAAGAAAAGAACTGATGACGAGAGAGAATCAGACAATGACAAAATTGTGGTTTCAATTATTGCTTTACGTGCTGCAAACCCTTCTTTTAGAGAGAGAGAGAGAGAGAGAGAGAGAGAGAGAGAGAGAGAGAGTGAGTTTTGTGAAAGAATAAAGACGAGGACAAAATTGTCACTGTTAGAGGTGCAGACAACCTTCAGCAGTGATCTAGCCTGGGGTGTGGGGGTGGAGCCCCACGGCACAAACTGCAGCGAAACCGATATTTGAAGGACTTGGGGTGTAATTTTCACATGGGATCCGACCTATTTTACACTGCAGTTTGTATGTAATTAGGTTAACTTGTTTTTAGAGAAAAACAGAAAAAAGCGAAAGATCCGTTACGCACTATTATTTCTGTCTGTTTGCGATTTCTGTTATCCTAGTTTTCAAGATCCGTAAGGCGTTGTGAGTTGAATAAGAAGTTCAATTCCTAACAGTTACATGGGAGTAGTCGACAGACTGGAATCAGTCCTGTCAAAGTAGTATTTGACTATGAAGACTCATTGAGATTGAAAATTTTTGACAGTGTTTGGTTGAGAGTTTAGTTTAATTTAGTTTTGGTAGTGGGTGGAGAGATAGATAGAGTAATGATTGAAAATATGGGTAATGATTGGAGAGAGAAATAGAGAGATGAGAAAGTAATAATTGAAAAAATAGGATAATGATTGGAAAAAGAAGTAGGATAATAATTGGAAATAAAATTAAAACTAAAACTAAATAGGGTACCGAACAAAGCCTTTACAGCTTCAAAAAACTTGTGAAGAAGACAAATCTACTGAGCTGAGCTCTCTCTCTCTCTCTCTCTCTCCATTTTGATCTGAACTTTAAATCTGCCCATTCTCTATTCACTTCAGTTTTTTCCATTTTTTTCACTAGTACGTACTGTCGGAACGAGATCTACAACCTTGGCTGCAAGATTACGCTGAATAATGTTGCTTCAATCTTCTTTTTCTCTTTTTCCCTTTGTTTCTGTATTTTCTTTTTTCGGATGAAATTTCCAGTAATGTCATCTCAGCAGGTATTTTCAGTATTATCCGACAAGGCCCGGTATTGGAGCCGAAACGGTATTAAAGGGTTACAGTACCATTTTTTTTCAAACCGGTAAGTATCGACTGGTACAGAACGATATTCATAACATTGATTCAGACAACGAAAAATTCAAGGGCAATTTTGTAATTTGATTTGAAAAGCAAAATACGCAAGTGGAATAAGAAATTTTGTACCGACACCAACAGAAAAGGCTACCCTAATCCTACACTAAACGGGTGCCACCGTGCGCTGTTTAGCATTTGCTTTTTAGCAGAATTGGAGGCAATCAAAGCAACCATTGTGTTGCAAGTGCCACATGATGCGATGCCACCTTCTTGGAATCATGCACCCATCCCCTTGTCATATCGGGGTGGGATCCTCTTCGGTCTAAATTTTGGATTTGAGTAGACAATTGAAATCTTAATTGTCTAAGGCTCTGTTCCAAAACACTTTCTTAAAAAATAAGTATTTATTTTACATTTTCAAACTAAAAAATAATGCAAATAAAAAATATTTTTTTGATTTTTTTTTTTTGCACTGTATAAAAGATTTCATCGAGATTTTTCAAATAAAATCCATATTGCACATTTTTATATTTTAGTAAGCCTATTATCTTTGAGCTTAAAATTACCTTCTTAAAAAATAAGTATTTATTTATCGTTCCAGAACGGGGCCTTATGCTATAATCAGTAGCAGATCTGAACCATTAATTTTTTCAATGTACAATCTAAATTAGGATTGTTTTTTTTTTTTAGGCCAAAACTTAGACCGAAGAGGATTTGAACTTAAAGCATAACTCTTATATCTTCCTCGGATCAAGCAAACTAAAGTAGTTTATTTTGTCCTCCTTTCCCTTATACTTTTCAAGTTTTTCTTACATACTTTTTCAGTTTGGATAAAGAATGAGTCACTACCCCTTTTACAATTTACACTATATTTTTTATTTTTATCTGTATAAATTTACAATGTTATCCTTAAATGTGTGAAAAAGTATGTTGAAAATAAGATAAGATAATAAATTCATGTGAATAAAAACAAAAAAGAGTGTGGATTGTCGAAAGGAGAGTATGAAAATCACTTCCCAAAAACTTTTAACATAAAGAGTACCAAAAAACTCTTGGTTAATTGCCACATAGACCGGACACACAAAAAATTGCCACATAGAAAACCAACTGGCTTTCGATCAGTAGCGTCGACAATGAAAAATTATAAAAAAAATTACGGAAAAAATACCGAAAATTTACCGACAAATAATTTAAGAAAAAACGGCCATGGTATTGGCCGGCAGGTGACACTCTGTCTTCTTATCCTTGATGTAAGCAATCTCTTTCTGCGTATAAAAAAAATATTAAAAAATCTCCTTCTATTTCTATTTTTTTTAGTAAAAGATGAAAGCAATCACTGATGCAGACATTAATTGGGATTTAGGATTTAATTCTTGTTACAGATAACTGTCATAGATATACAAAAATAATTCTTGCACTTTTATATGCACGCACGAGAATAGCGAGGAAGGGAATCACGGGCGTTTCGATTTCTTTTTAAACATATTTTTTTTTGAAAAAAAATGTAATTTCAAGCTCAAATATAATAAAAATAAAAAATAATTTTTTGATTCTTTTTGCACCGTTTAAAAGATCTCAATGAAATCTATTAAACGAGATCCATATTGGTAGGAAATTATTTGCTTAAACCCATGATTTTGAGTTTGAAATTACTTTCCTCTTCAAAAAGTATTTTTTCCAACAAACTGGAACGAGGACATTGGATACATGAGGTAGAAGCAAAAGTAAGTAGTAAGTAAGTAAGTGTGTGTGTGTGTGTGTGTGTTTTGGGGGGAGGGGGGGGCGTGGGGTCGGGTGTGGGTGTGGTGGTTGTGTGTTTTGCTTTGGTGATTTGCTTGTACGTGATCGTTACCATGCAGACGCAAAGTGGGTCAATCTCGGTATCCCAATCACCCTATAAAAAAGAATAGTAGTGTTGTCATACTGGATAATTCATTGTTACGTACGTAAATAGTTGGGAGTACAACGGAAGCAAAGAAATACGATACTCCAGTAACCTTGAATAATTACTCATCATTATTATAGTGGCCCATTCTCTCTATCATTTTTTTTCTTTTTGGTACTAATATTATTCTCTCCATCTTTTTCTGGTGTAATGTCTCAATCTGAAAACATATAGTAGTACATTCTCTCTATTTTTTTATAGTGTAACGTCTCAATCTTAAAACATAATTATATAGTACTCCCTCCGTCTTATTTTTATTGTCCATTTTCGTTTTTCGTGCCATTCTTTCAACGCTTATATCTCTCAATCTACAATGTTTTTCATAATTTTGAAAATTTTGTATTATAGATCTAATCGAGAACTATCAAACAAAATCCATATTACATATTTTTGGAGATTCATATTGAAAGATATAAGCGTTGAAAGAACGGCACAAAAAATGAAAATAAACAATAAAAGTGGGACGGAAGGAATAGTATACTTGTCACCCTGGTGTCGCATCTTGAGACCGATGTACGCCAACCAATTTTCTTCGTGGGGAGGAGAAGCTACCGGCCAACGGCCAATTTCAAGGTGTTCCAACTTCCAACCTAACTCTATTGGTATTCCACGTTTTTAACCGGAGTTTGGTTAACAAAATGGATAACGGAAGGTTTCAACTTATAATCAATTGGCAATATAAGTGTAGTAACATCTAGATTATATTTTAACCGAGTTTGGGTAACTTCAGTAAGTGATGTGGTATGAAGTCCAACCCTATCCATTATGTGTTGCCCGGATGCACGTGGAGTTGAATTAATGAGGTGAGGTGAAGTGATTGACTCGGACAGAGACTCGACCACGTGTGGTGAGGCCCCCCATGAGCTAATACCCTTTGATAGAAGGTGTAGTAACCTTCGTAATCAAGAGAGAGATAGACTATGGTATGCAATTGACTTAGCGGGTATGAAATCGTACTTACTTGCAGTAGGGTTATGGAATCAACTCTTACAGAAAGGATGTTAGATAACCTTAATGTGGTTTAACAAGTTGGGTTGGGGTTAGGAGTCGCAAGTTTTTCACACTGAAGATGTGAAGTATTTTTTTAGTTTGTTCAATTGAACATCTTGGGTATCTTGTAGAGCCGCCCCTGCTCGTGAGACGAACCAAAAAGGCATCACTTGATTTTTGGGATGAAGATGTACATGGAAAAACGAAATCTATGCCCAAAACTTTGAGAACTCGTTTTTTAAATCCTTTGTGATTACCCTCCAAAAAAATCTCTCCCAAACAGGCCTTTAACCTTTTCGTTTCCATTGAATAGAGAAATTATAATTTAAACTTCAGGAGACAATTAATCAACATGTCGAAAATTATATTGATACGGATTATTGCAATTATGGACACGTTTGTCTTGAGAAAGATGACCACATTTGGTCAAGCTCATTTATAGCAGAATAAATTTTTAGCGATCATGTATTGATATATTGATATTTAATAAATAGAAATTTGAATGTGATTGATGATCGAGTTTTATTTATTTATTTATAAATGAATGATTTCAATTATCGAAAACCAAACACACAAATAGACAAACTGAATGATCCAGTTCATTTTAAGGGTCAGGAGAGGAGTTGCTCCCAAATTATAACTCCTTCTCAGCAAAGGCTACGATTTAGAGTGATCACACGAATGTTCTATTCTTCAAGTACCTATTTACCAAAAATTGAGTCAAATATGAAAAAAAAAAATACCAAGTCAGTTCATATAAGATTGTCTCAATTTGAATTGGACCTTCACTAATAAACAATAAAAAAATTTCACTCATAAATTAATCAAAGTGCACGTGAGCTGCTCGGTAAACAATAAAATTGCTTGGCTGGCATCAAGCAACGCCGGCTCATTTTCAAGCTTGTAGCTCACGGTCACGC
This sequence comes from Rhododendron kiyosumense, assembly GCA_019656275.1. Taxonomy (NCBI): domain Eukaryota; kingdom Viridiplantae; phylum Streptophyta; class Magnoliopsida; order Ericales; family Ericaceae; genus Rhododendron; species Rhododendron kiyosumense. The sequence continues at coordinate 50,343 of BPLS01028167.1, forward strand.
CACTGATAAAAAATAAAAAAATAGTAAGCTCTCAGTCCCACCTCCAGAATTGTCCCGGTTGCTTAGATATGGGGGCTGTCCCTTAGCATTATTCCCTTTGTTTTTTTCCCATTCTGGTTTTATCTGGTTCTGGTTCTATAATTGACAACAAAAAACAAAAAAATAAAAATCACGATCTATAGAAAAATTATCTGTGTTAGACTTTATCCCATATTTCTCATCTAAATCACTTATGTTAGCTTTATGGGGGCCAGCATCCACCATGTACTCGAGATGCCCTCTACTAGCGCGGATCAAACATATTGAGAGAACTAACCGCCTTTTCACATTGGTGTACTGTTTGGGCAACATTGAGAAGCCCTTCATATTTGCATGCCGCTAAGTGCAAAGCTCTGTGCTGCCTTTTAAAGATTATGTTGTGCATTACTCTATTAGCAATCGTTTTTATGTGAGTTAGTTAGCATTTAATCTAACAACTCAAACTTAGCTAATATAATCTAGACGATATTCTGCCTATTACGAAATGTTGGAACCTTTCATAAATCCAACACGATGTCAGAGCTAAGTCTTTCGTGCGCCTCATCTCTCATGTGGTCGAGTCTCTGATGCCCGAATCAAATCGCCTCGTCTCTTCAATTCGTACATCCACATACATTCGAGTTGCGCGCGATGGGAAGTATCAGACTTTATCCCACATCGCTCATCTGATCTATTCAAACTTGGCTAAGGTGGTATTCCACTTTTGTAAAAAAAGTACTTTTTGAAAAAGAAGGTAATTTCAAGCTCAAAAATCATCAATTTACGCAAATAATTTTCTTACAAATATAGATCTTGTTTAATATATTTCATTAAGATCTTTTAAACGATAGCAAAAAAAATTAAAAAAATATTTTTCGTTTTCATTATATTTGAGTTTGAAATTACCTTCGTTCAAAAAAAAATACTTTTTTTAGAAAGTGAAACACCACTTAATATAATTTAGAGGCTATTCAAGGGGTGTTCCGGTTTCTTGGAAAAAGAAATTTTAGAAAAAGAAGATAATTTCAAGGTCAAAAATTATGTGTTTACGCAAATAATTTTTCTACTAATATGGATTTTGTTTGATAGATCTCATTAAGATTTTTTAAACAGTGCAAAAAATATTGAAAAAACATTTTTCATTTTCATTATATTTGAGTTTGAAATTACCTTCGTTTGAAAAAAAATACTCCCTCCGTCCCATTTTTATAGTCCATTTTCATTTTTCGTGCCGTTCTTTCAACGCTTATATCTCTCAATTTACAATGTTTTTCATAATTTTGAAAACTTTGTATTATAGATCTAATCGAGAACTATCAAACAAGATCCATATTGCATATTTTTGAAGATTCATATTGGAAGATATAAACGTTGAAAGAACGACACGAAAAACGAAAATGAACTATAAAAATGGGACGGAGGGAGTACTTTTTAAAAGCGGAACGCCAATCTATTGTGAATTACTTATACGTCTGAATCCTCCAAAAATCTATCAATATTAGCATGTGGATAGCAAAAAGCCTCGAAGCTACCACTGACTTTTGCATACATATACCTGCATCCCAACCCATCTAACCGATTCAACAACCACTCCATACTACTCGCATATTGTTCCTCTCTCTCTCTCTCTCTCTCTCTCTCTAAACTGGTCTCTCTGTCTCCAGCATAGCTATGGAATTAAGCGCCAGTGAAGTAGTAACCCATGAATTCCCCCCATACTTCCGGGTATACAAAGACGGACGCATCGAACGCTTCAAAAAGTTCACACCCGTCCCCGTGACCGTCGAGCCCAAAACGGGTGTCGAAATCGGGGACATCACGATCTCCCCTGAAATCGGAGCCCGCATCTTCAAGCCCAAAATCGACGGTCCAGACCAAAAGCTGCCCCTTGTCGTCCACTACCACGGCGGGGCCTTCTGTGTCGGGTCACCCTTCGACGCCACCACCCTAGTATTCCTCTCCTCTCTGGCCTCGGAAGCCGGAGTGATCGTCATTTCCGTGGACTATAGGCTTGCCCCAGAGCACAAACTGCCAATCGCATACGACGACTCGTGGTCCGCGTTCCAGTGGATTTCTACCCACTCGAACGGGAACGGACCCAACCCGTGGCTAAACAAGTACGCAGATTTTGACCGGGTTTTCTTGATGGGCGAGAGCGCTGGGGCCAACATAGCCCAACAAGTGGCAGTCAAGGCCGGGCTGGTTGGATTAGACGGGTTTCGGATCCATGGGTTAATCATGGCGCACCCATATTTTGCGGATCATGAACCGGACAAGTTGATCCAGTTCTTGTACCCTGAAAGTAGCGGGGATGAGGATGACCCGAGGTTGAACCCGAAGTCGGATCCAGATTTGGAGAAAATGGGTTGCCCGAAGGTGCTCGTTTGTGTGGCGGATAAGGATTGGTTAAAGCCAAGAGGTGTAACCTATTGTGGGACCTTGAAAAGTATTTGGAAAGGTGACGTGGAGTTGGTGGAAACCGAAGGGACCCATTGTTACCATGTGTTTAATCCTGGTAGTGAAGAGGCTGGGCTATTGAGGCAAAGGTTTGGTTCTTTCATAAATCAAGCTTGATTGATAGCCTTTTGGTAATTCATTTGGTTGTGTTTAATGTCCAAATTTGAAAATAATCGTTACTGTGTCCTTTCAACTCGAAAAAAGAAATGTCAATCAAATAAACACTACTCTCCTTTCTATTGTGGTTTAATCGTTTGATTAGGCATTTTATCCATCTACTTGCATTTTGATGGTTTTCGGGTTGGTACTGTGCAGTGATTGCTGTGTACCTCCAAGCTATCGGATTGCGCACTAACGGCAATAATCTCATCTCGGCAACCAACTATTGAGAGCCGTTCATTGCCAATATGAGATCCGAGCCGTTGGATACACGATCTGAAGGTTCGGAGTGCGTAGCACAGTACTGCGCACACCACTGCACAGCTCCATCCCCCAATTCCATTTGGACTATTTACATATAGCTAGTCATTAAAGGCTAGCAAAACTGTTTTTTTTTTTTTTTGTGGTCAGGGGATATACATCAACGGGGGTTAATGGGAGGTGATAGTGTTAGAACGGGGCCCATAGGCTATTTATAGCCCTGGCCCTCAAATGGCATGCTCCATATGTAGCTCGAACCCAAGACCTTTCACAAAAGAAAGGCAGAAACTTAGTAACTACACTAAGCAGGGACCCGAGGATCCAGCGGCTAAGCCGCACTTAAAGTTCCCCCAAAACTATGTCGTTTTGGTACGATGCCATCAAAGCAAACGGAGCCAAGGAAATAAACCAAGAGAAAAAAAAGAGAAAAAAAATTATGTGTTCCAAATTTTAATCCGTTTGAATCGGTGGAAAAATTTTAGTTTTCTGATCATTTTATCTTAAATGAGCATAATTAAATTTTGATTCTAGAGCTCTCGTTGATTAGCCCTAAAAGATATTTGATTCTACAACTTTTTTAGGGTTAATCAACGAGAGCTCTAAAGTCAAAATTTAATTAAGACCCTTTAGAATAAAATGATCAGAAAAATAAAATTTTCCCACCCATTCAAACGGATTGAAATTTGGAACACTTAATTTTTCAACCTCTTTAAACAGTTTATATATGAAAAAATATAGTTAAAAATTTAAGTATTCCAAATTTCAATCCGTTTGGATCAGTGGAAAGATTTTATTTTTCTGATCATTTTATTCTAAAGGGTCATAATTAAATTTTGACTCTAGATTAGCCCTAAGAAAGTCGTAGAATCAAATATTTCTTAGGGCTAATCAATGAGGGCCCTAGAGTCAAATTTTAATTATGACCATTTAGGATAAAATGATTGAAAAACTAAAATCTTTCTACTGATTTAAACGGATTAAAATTTGAAACACTTAAATTTTTAACCATATTTTTTAATATATAAACTGTTTAAAGAGGTTGAAAAATTAAGTATTCCAAATTTCAATCCGTTTGAATGGGTGGAAAGATTTTATTTTTCTGATCATTTTATTCTAAAGGGTCTTAATTAAATTTTGACTTTAGGGCTCTCGTTGATTAACCCTAAGGAAGTCGTAGAATCAAATATCTTTTAGAGCTAATCAACGAGAGCCCTAGAGACAAAATTTAATTATGCTCATTTAGGATAAAATGATCAAAAAACTAAAATTTTTCCACCGATTCAAACGGATTAAAATTTGGAACACATAATTTTTTTTCTCTTGGTTTATTTCCTTGGCTCCGTTTGCTTTGATGGCATCGCGCCATACGTCGTTTTGGAGGAACTTTAGTTCCTGCAGTGCGGCTTAGCCGCTGTATCCCCGGGTCCACCAAGCAGTGGTTGTCGCTAGCAAAACTGTTTACTCCCTCCGTCCCAGTTTGTTTGTCCAATTTCGACATACGTGCCTTTTAAAAAATTGTCTATATCTCACGATCTATAATGTTTTACATAATTTTGAAAATATCATATTTTAGATCTAATTGAGATCTATCAAATAAGATCCATATTGCATATAAAAAACATAATAAATTGAAACATATAGACAATTTTATAAGAGGTCCCAAATAGTGAAAAGAGACAAACAAATCGGGACGGAGGGAGTAATAATTAGTAGAAAATATGACATGACGTCCTGAATTGCGTACAGAAATTAAAGGAAGAAAACGAACCACCAACTATCCCACCAAACGTATGTTGATCTATTTTAATGTGATTTGTTATGTACTCCCTCCGTCCCAATTTACTTGTCACAGTTCTATTCCAACCGGAAAAAAGAATTAGTTATATCTTTAAATTGGTAATGAATTTTATATCCAATATGGATCTTGTTTGATAGATCTCGATTTGTTCTATAATACAATGTTTTCAAAATCGCCTAAAATATTATAAATGACAAGATATAATCAATTGAAAAGTGGCACGAACTCCAAAAAGTGACAAGTAAATTGGAACGGAGGTAGTACTTCATGAGCTCTCTATAGGAGATTCGTTGGAAATATATTAGAATTAAATCATTTTATCAATATACAAATGATGCTTTTCTAGATTATCACCGACTTTAAGTTTATGAATTGGTCACATGCTCGTGTATTTCTGGGGTTGCCATTGCTTATAATGTACTTCATCCGTTCCAAATTAACAGTTCACCATAAAAAGTCGTGCCGTTTTTTAAATAAAAAAATTCACTACTTCCGTGTATAATTTTTTGAATTTTTTCGCTCCAAATTAAAGTACTAATAGAGATCTTTAATACGGTGTGAAAAAATTTGAAAAATAATGCATTGAAACAGTTGATTTTTTTATTTGAAAAATGGTAAGAGAGAGAAAGTGAGACTCTCAATATGGAACGGAGGGAGTAGTTTATTTAGCTAATTTGCTTAAGAAAGTTGATGAATCGTGTTTGCTTATTAACAATCACTTATTAAGATTTTATAGCTTATTTGACCAAACAAGTGTGATTATTTTAAGCTTCAATTTGTACATTTTTTTGGGAGGGGATTTTCAAACTCTTCTTTTTACAATCCACAATCCTCTTTTTTGTCCTTATCCGTCTGAATTTACGATTTTATTCTTGAATGTGTGAAAAAGGCAACATATTAAAAGAGCAACATAGTAAATTCATACGGATAAAGACAAAACAAAAAGAGTTGAAAATGATAGAAAAAGGAATGTGGAAATTTTTTTTTTCTTTATATGAATTTGTGAAAATACATTTTACAGAATAACACTTAGGCCATTTTCCGCTAAGGGTTCAAATAAGTATTTTTTTTTGAATTAAATGTGATATATTGCGAAAGAATGACATATCTCGTAAATCGAAAAATAAGAACCTTAGCGCAACAGAACCTAGTTCAAAGATTATTTCTATAGAATGATTAAGGTGAATGGAGAAGTTTCTGTAGTATATACTCCGTAATACGTTATTCTACAACTTATTTAACAAACAGTTTAAACTTTTATTTTAGCTTATAAAAAATTGCATCAAACAAGTCTCCAACTTATTTTATGTTTTGAAAAAAAGTACTATAAAAACACTCATAATAAAAATTGCATCAAAAAAGTTGATGAATCGCTTATTAACAATCACTTATTAAGATTTTATAGCTTATTTGACCAAACAAGTGTGATTATTTTAAGCTTCAATTTGTACATTTTTTTAGGAAGTGATTTTCACACTCTCCTTTTTACAATTTACAATCCTTTTTGTTTTTATTTGTATTTATTTACGATTTTATTTTTGAATGTGTGAAACGGCCCGACTAATGTGTGCACTATAGCACCGCTTAACATGGAAAGTTGTGTAATTTTGTGTACTTAATTTCCTTTCATCTTGTCAGGTATCATTAACCTTTTCTCTTTTCTGCCATCCTGAAAATGATGCACCAGACATATTTGAGAGCTGCATGTATTTGCCAAATTTACCCTCTCCTTCTCTGTGTACTTGTCTTTTTTTTGTTTTCATCTGCTAAGATTTTATTTTACTCCTAATCTCACCACCACGCAATACGGCAACTTTGTTTTGCCCTCTTTTTTTCCTATTCTTTTTTTAATTCTAATCATAGCTTTCATTTGATTAAATACCAGATTATGGCCTTTTTTGGATAAATAATTCTTTAGAATTATTTTTGTTTAATTTATTTTTTTATTTGTTAGTTTCGAGTTAATATTTTGTAAATTATTAATTCGTCTCGACAAAATATATCTAAAAAGAAAAAAAATTAGGATCCCTGCGAAAATCAACTCAATCCGATACTTTTTTTTGTTTGGTCCCGGAAAAAGGAATCCGATACTGAGGGTGAATTCTCCTAAACTTATCTTAGAATGTGTTGTTTGGTCATTATTTGAATTTTTTTTCATTTGTTAGTTTTACGCCAAACTTTTGTGAATTATTGATTTGTTTCGACGAGAGGAATCAGAAAATAAGTCAACTTATTTCACTTATTTTGCTAAAAAGTGGTTATTTCTCAAATAAATGGGTAAAAGTAATTTTTTTTTACTTTTCCGATATCTTTTGTCGAGACGAATTAATAATCAACAAAAGATGGACGCAAAATTAACAAATGCAAAAAAAACAAATAAGGACAAAACTTAAATTTTTTTTTTTTAAGTTTAGGAGAACTCAACCTTACAAGTGCTTGATTAAAAATTATTAAATTTTTCATTCAGATTTCAGAATAATAAGAAGTTTTATGATTGAATCGAACACCTATAGGTAACAGATTGAGATAATTTTTCGCAAGACCTCTTGAAAAAAATGTTTTGAATTTAATGAACGACTCGAATCATTTTTATGGAACTCTTAGTGGGCCCCATGTCACAATCAGTGCACTATTGCTACGCACAGAACAGTTGTGTAAAACACAACATACAACCAATTTTTATCTGTCCATTACTATAATAAATGGTTAGGATTTGCCCAAACTCTTCCCCAAAAAGGTTAAACTTTAATGGGTCATTGACTCATATAGAATTCATTAATTATGAGTTTGATTACCCATACCCAACCCATTTATTTGAAATAAAACCGACTCATCCATTAACCCAATTACATACTATATACTACGTAAAATTTAAAATGACCTTGTCAAATTTTTTTTTAAAAAAATGACTAAAATACCAATTTGCACTAAAATGACCCTATTACCCCTGTAAATCTAAATGCCTAAAATACCCCTATATACTTAAATTACCATACAGATAGGCATGTGGACAATAATTGGTCTAATTACAAAGAAAGAAAGCTTCATTTCCTCCTTCAAAAACGTGTTGTTGTGAGTTTCGTTTTTGGTCATTCTCATGATCTCATCTATGTTCTTGCATGGTAGTTTATTTCATAAATTTTCAATAAAGATCCCGATATTTTTAAAAAAATATAATAATAATTATTATTATCTTAAACAAAAATATTATTTTTGCTCGTTGATTTATTTAATGCGAAAAATTAATTATGTCGTCACACCAATTTTTATTCCGTAATAGTTTGTGTGCGTACGTGTCCGGTGAGTAATTGTCCGGTTCGACTGTGTGCCTATGGTAGCTCCGAACCAAACCCATCCTCAAACTTTTCGGCAGAGAGAACACAATTCCCATTTTCCTCCTTAATTCACTCCCATCTAGACAACACAACAATACCCATAGGATGGTCTCTCTCTCTAGGAGCCACTGGTCTCCTTTTCTACCCCACCCTTGGGTTAGGGTTTCCGCCTCATTTTCCCGCCGCCTTACTCCTCCGC
>BPLS01028167.1:58872-79355 GCA_019656275.1 Rhododendron kiyosumense
GCCTCCTCTCTCTCTCCCCCCTTCATCCATTTCCTCCATCTATTCTCAGCCCTCATCCCTTTTCTAGCTTTCGGCCCTAGTGTTGTGTTTTGGGGGTGGGGCTGCCGCCCTCGTGCCCCATCCTCGCTCCTGCCCTCCACTGACCATCATCTCCACCGTCGGCCTTTCCATGGCGATTCTTTTTTTGGTGAGGGTTCATGTTTGGGCCGACAAGGAGATGAAGTTGGATGGTTGCCCCCCACCCCGACGCAATAAAGCTCTGAATTTTGCAGGCAGTCAGCGATGGAGCTTCATTTCATTCCGGGGAAGAAGCCGGACAGCTTTCAGATCTGCTTGGTGACTCTTTGTTTCAACTCAGCTGGGTGACTCAGCGAGTCAAATCAGGGTAGTAACTCAGTGGCTCTTGGTAGTTGTTCATTTTTTTCTTTTTCTTTTAGGTTCAGTTTTTATGTTCAAGTTCTAGTAGGTTGTTGATTTCATCCTTGCTCTTATTGTTCAAGGTTTGAGCTGGGTTCTTTGGAACTTCTACCTCTAAGTCCCTGACGGGTCTCTCATACCAGCACGTAGTGTAGATTTGCTTCGGTAGGGTGTCCTAGAGTCTGTAGTCTGTGTGCTTAAAACAGTAACTCGTGTCTCAATTTGGTAGTTTTTGGTTCTTTCCTTGTATTTGTGATGAAATCTTTTCCTTCAGGTGATGAAATGAGAGAGAGAGAGAGAGAGAATCAGCCGTGTATCATAATCTCCTCTCCTAGTCATGTACCTCCATAACTACCCGAGCAACCACCACCATTCCCACCAGGCCACCACTGTAACTCCTCCCACCAATCGACTACGGGGAGAGGGAGAGAGGAAAATGGAGCTGCCGTTCAAGGAAGACAAGCATTGTTGACAGGAGGTGGTTCAGGAATCAGGAGATCGGAGGGGTTTTTTTTTTATGGGTTATATATATTAGTGACTTATTGGGTCATTTAAGTAGACTCATTAAGACCCAATTAAAATCCAATTAATAAATAGGTTGAATGGGTTGAACTCATTCTGACCCAACTAATAAATAAGTTGGGTTGGATTTATTTTTAAGTGGATGAGTTTGAATTTTTTAACGGGTTTGGGTTCAATTTGCCACATCTACAACAAAGTCAAATTCTACGAGCAAATTAACATGACTATACAAAATGTAAGAAAAAAACAAATTTAGGAGATGAGAGAACAAAGAGTTTAGAAGAAGAAAAAAGGTGAAAAAGAAATGCAGGGGAAATGGCGGAAAATGGTGCTCACATTACTTTTTTCTGATTGGATTATTGGTTATTTTGTTATTAGTTACAAAATTAAGGGTAAATTTGTAAAACGTGTTAGAAGTGCTTTGTGATGTCATTGTCCAATACGAGGAGAATTGGAAAGCTGGTCAATTGGACCCACATATACGGTGCAACATTGCACCGGTTAGGCCCATTCCAGAATACCTTATTAAAAAGAGCCCTGCTATCCACAGGAACGATTTGCAGAGAACCACGCAGAAAAAAACGAGTTTTGCCTCATTTCGGATCTCGAAAAAATCTAAAAAAATATCCATAAATTTTTGAATATTATTTTATGGGATCTTGTAAAAAATCAACTCCAGCGGATATCGGTAAGTATTACTTTTGAATTCGTAAGGCGAATTGATCAGTTTTGCCCATACGAATCCAAAAGTAATACTTATCGTAATCCGCTGGAGCTGATTTTTTACAGGGCGCCATAAAATAATATTCAAAAATTTATGGATATTTTTCTAGATTTTTTCAGGACCTGAAATGGGGCCAAACGCGTTTTTCTCTGCGTGGTTCTCTGTAAATTGTCTCTGCTATTAGAATTTTTGTATTAAAAAATAAATATTTATTTCACATTTTCAAATTCAAATAATGTAAATGACAAATATTTTTTTAATTTTTTTGCACCGTATTAAAGACCTTAATGAGATCTATCAAACAAGATCCATATTGATAGAAAAAAATTTGCGTAAGCACATGATTTTTGAACTTGAAATTATCTTCTTCAAAAATAAGTATTTATTTTCCTTTCCTGAACGGAGCCTTTAGCATTTGCCAAAAAGCAATGTGGAAATCAATTCTTTTTTTTTTTTCTAATATGAATTTGTGAAAATACATTTTACAGAATAACAACTAGGCCCCTTTCTGCTAATGGTTCAAATAAGTACATTTTTTTTGAATTAAATGTGATTTATTGTGAGAGAATGACATGTCTCGTAAATCAAAAAATAAGTACTTAAAAAAAAAGAATCTTAGCGCAACAGAGCCTAGTTCTTGAAAGTGTTTCTATAGAATGATTAAGGTGAATTGGGAAGTTTCTATAGTATATAACACGTTGTTCTACAACTTATTTAACAAACAGTCTAAACTTTTATTTTAGCTTATAAAAAATTGCATTAAACGAGTCTCCAACTTATTTTATGTTTTGAAAAAAAGTAATAAAAACACTCATAATAAAATAATTGTTTGACCGTTTTCCACCATCTCTCCTAAAATCAATTGGTGTTAGCGAATGCTTCAATTAAGTCTTTTATGATATTCGACATCGCACCTGAAAATTTGTTTTTAGAGTGATCCCTGATATTGTGTAACCAAATTCATGGGACACTCCGAGTCCAACAATAATCTAACTTTCAGTGTTTTTTCACTGCACTAGATGAGATTATTTGCCCATTTAAATCTACATATGATGGACTATCTAATAGTACAAAACTATAGGTGGTATTAATAAGTCTTACCTTTTGAGATTATTTCCCTCTTAATCTGACGGTCAAAAATGATCTTTCATGCTTTATATCATTCTTTGTTCTCACCCAAATGAAACATATATAGTACCACTAATTCCACACTATATACAATATAGCATTTAAGATCACAAGTATGAAACCTATCAGTTCAATGAACTCATAGAGGGTGCTGTAGTGCAGGGCAGTACACAACTGTTAATCTTATTAATCAACGGTATAGAATAAAAACAAATTTTTACCGGTACGTAAAAGACATTTATTTTCGATCTAAATTTAAAAACGTATCTCAACTATTGATTGATGAGATCGACGGTCCATGTCCCACCTTCATTATGTGTGGTGCACTGCTGTTCCGTTCAACTAACCCAAGTTAATGTTCACTTATTATGGTACTTTATTGCCTAACTTAAAACGCATGTTACTTCCAACGGTAATGCAAGGAGTATTTTTGGAGGCCCCACTCTTGGATGGCCTTCTAGAACACTTCATCATTTGCTAAATTACCCTATATACTAGTCTATCCATCCAATATGCATGTAAAATATACTCAAATATATACTACTATTTAAAAATTTAACATCTTGCACTTGTCGTAACTTTTTATTTAGCTCATCGATATACGATGGGTACCGCAATATTAATCCATGTACGATGAGTTTCGCATTAATAGAACTCCCCGAATTTTTTTGACATTCGATTATTATTTATTATTTCTTAACGTTATTTATCAAAACAAATAATTGACGATATATGAAATACAATAACAATAGAACCCATGTATAGTTCCCAAACATTGGGGGTATAGGCAGGGGAAGATTGAAGATAAACCTAGCATTTGGCAATATTCACAAAGTGGCTGCTCTCAAAATACCATTGAAACAGTGGCTCCCATTTACTTGTTTTGCTGCCGACCATGCCCCTATCAAAGCCAAATGACATCAGAGAAGGCAGGTTTATAGACCCAATTCAATTGATGATATATGAAATATAATACAAATATTGCACAGAAGTACGTTACTTTTTGTTTTGGCACGAAGAAATTCAAAAAATCATAAATAAATAAAAACTTTATTTTTTGCTCCGAAAATTTAAATGAAGCTATTATTTTGGGACGGAGGGAATAGTATTAACTTGTAGTACAATGCCTTAACTTTTACTACTGCATATGATTTGTCTGAAACCGGTTGGAAACTTGGAAAGGAAAGGAAAATTAAAAAATTCCCCTCCCCTTGTTTGGTTTTTAGAAAGAAGATGAGAAAAAATTAAAAATAGTAACCCATTTTCCTCTATATTTTCTTCACACTTTTATTCTTAATCGTTTTCCTTTCTTTTCCCTTTCTTTCATTCCACGAGTTTTTCTCTCACTTTTCTTTCCATAAGTTCCAAACAGACCCTTAATTCCCCAACTCCCCAACTGTCACACCTAAACCCGCGCCCCACCTCCATCTACTATTGTCTCCGTCACCAATAACCATAACCCACGCCCCACGCTCCTTTTATTTTTCTCTCCCTCTCTCTCACTCACAGTCGCTCTCTCTCTCTCTCTCAACGATGGATCCCGACACCAGCAAAATAACCCACCACTTCCCCCCGTTTTTCCAAATCCACAAAGACGGCCGAGTCGAGCGGTTCATGGTCTCCCCATTCGTCCCCCCAACCCTCGACCCCCAAACCGGTGTCCAATCGAAAGACGTCTTAATCTCCCCGGAAACCGAAGTCACCGCCCGGATCTTCTTGCCCAAAACCAACGGCCCAGATCCGATCAAAAAGCTCCCCCTCGTCGTGCACTACCACGGCGGGGGCTTCTGCATCGGATCCGCCCTCGGCCCCGCCACCACCCTGTTCCTCACCCGCCTAGTTTCCGAAGCGAACGTCGTCGCCATCTCGATAGACTACAGGCTCGCTCCCGAGCACCCGCTGCCTGTCGCGTTTGATGACTCCTGGTCCGCATTGCAGTGGATTTCCACCCACTGCAACGGCACCGGGCCCGAGTCATGGTTAAACCAGTACGCTGATTTCGGGCGGGTTTTTTTAACCGGCGAGAGTGCTGGAGCAACCATAGCCCATAACATGGCAGTTCGGGTGGGGACCGCTACGGGTTTGGAGGGTTTGCGTGTTCGTGGAGCGGCTTTAGTGCACCCGTATTTCGCAAATGATAAACCGAACGCCATGATGCAGTACATATATCCGGGGAGTAGCGGGACGGATAGCGACCCGATGATGAGTCCGAAGGCGGATTCGGATTTGGGTAAAATGAGTTGTGAGAAGCTGCTGGTGTTCGTGGCGGAGCATGATATGTTCGGGTTGAGGCCAATAGGGGTGGAGTATTGTGAGACGTTGAGGAATAGTGGGTGGAAAGGGGATGTGGAATTGGTGGAGAATCAAGGGGAGGATCATGTCTTCCATTTGGTTAATCCCACCTGTGAAAATGCTTTGCTTTTGGTTCACAAGTTGAGTTTGTTTGTTAATGATGCTTAACAACTCAGATTTCATTTCGACAATGAACGATCGAGATGACGTATGAACTGTCAGATAGCCGAACGGACGATTCGAATTGTGCAGAAGTGTTGTGCACCTTGTGCATGGATAATACAAGTCTTTTGGCGTTCTTTTGTTTCTTGCTAATAAGACTATCCCTTTTTTATTTTGTTAATGTTTATAGGAATGGCGAAAATCTTGAGAGTGAATGAAAACTTAATGTTATATCTCCATAATTTTCGTGTTTAGAATGGATTGGGATATGAGCGTGATTCTTGATAGTAACATTTTTCAATCGAAAATCGCATTTTCAGACTAAGTTGGAATCTGATACCTTACCTACTAAAAGAGGGAACTTTTAGCTATAAGGCTGGTTTTGGCTACACAAGGAAAATTGACTTTTGGTAAATGTAGTACTCCTTTTCCATTTATTAGTTTTGAGTCAAATTTTTTTATATTATTGATTTATTTTGATGAAAGAAATTGACAAAGTAAAATTATTTGATCGAAACTCATATTTTTTTAGAAAGGATTAAATAAGTCAAAAAGGCTTTTGTCTTTATTCAAAATATTATAGGTTGTGATCATAAGGTTTTATGTTTTTCTTTATTTCTCGTTGAGACAAATCAATAATTTACAAAAGTTTGAAACAAAATTAGTAAATGTGAAATTAAAAAATCAAATAAAGACAAACAAAAAAGCCAAGTTTACTTCTTTTTTTTCCAAACCACAATAAGTATACTTCACTTGTTGCAACACCCAAGTGAAGCTTGGCTTTAGGGGCATTTATCTTAGATATTTTTAAAAAATATTTCGATAAAAATAAAAAAAACTTGGATTTTTCGATTTCCCTCGTTGAAACTAATTAATAATTCATAAAATTTTTGTGCAAAATTGACAAAAACAAAAAAATTAAATAAAGACAAAATGCCGAAAAGCCAAAAAACTACAAATGCTCGTAGGTGAACAATGATAAAAAATACCTACAAGTCCCACTCCAGTTCCTTCTAGTAGTAATTTCAAAGAACGAAACGAAATTGAATTCTACACTTCCCTTTTTGACATTTACACTCATTTTTTTGGATTTTAGTATTGAAAGTATATGTAATTTTTTTGCTAAAAGACAAAAAAAAGGAGTGTAAATGTTAAAAAAGAGAGTGTAGAATTCAATTTTGGAACAAAATTTCAACTTTAATTCCCCAACAACGACCTCAACTAACTTTCCCATCTACTGATATCAGTCGGAAAATTTTTCAGTGCCGAGCGAGTACCACGTGGTGCCCGCTCGCGGATCCGAGCCGTTTATTGCGTGTTTGAACGGTTCAGATTTAGATAGAGAAAAAGGAGAGAGAAAGTGTTGGGCGAGAGGAGAGAGGGAGTTTCAATCCGAGCCATTTAAAAGTAAATTGGACGACTCAAATGCGCCGAGCGGATGCAATGTCGGCAATACCCGCTCGGCACCGAAAAACTCCTTAGGCCCCGTTCCAGAACGGGTTTAAGTTCTTATTTTTTGTCTAATAAGAAGGGTTGTTCCACAAAAGATTGAACAATTACTTATTTTTTGATAAGACAATTTCAAGCTCAAAAATCATGTGTTTATGCAAATAATTTTCCTATCAATATGGATCTTATTTGATAGATCTCATTGAGATCTTTAATACGGTACAAAAAAAATTGAAAAATTATTTCTCATTTATGTTATTTTTGAGTTTGAAAATGTGAAATAAGCTACTTATTTGAATTTTGTGGAACAAACCTTCTTTTTTTTCTTTAAGAAGTAGCAAAATAAGTACTTATTTTTTAAGAAGATTCCTGGAACGGAGTCTTAATATCAGTCACCAGTAACCCTTCACAAATGCCCACCTCATTCCAAATCTTTCTCCAACACTTATCTCTCTCTCTCTCCAAATTACCGCAATGGATCCTAACACTAGTAGTGAAATAACCCACAAATTCCCACCATTTTTCCAAGTACACAAAGACGGTCGCGTCGAACGCTTTATGGTCTTTGGTTTCGCGCCCCCAACCGTCGATCCCCGAACCGGGGTCGAATCAAAGGACGTAGTGATCTCCCCAAGAACCGCAGTCAAAGCTCGGATCTTCTTACCCAAAATCAACGGTCCAGATCCGAAAAAGCTCCCCCTCTTGGTGCACTACCACGGGGGGGGGCTTCTGTGCTGGATCTGCCCTCGACGCCGTCACGGCCCCATTTCTCACCCGTCTAGTCTCCGAAGCGAACGTCATCGCCATCTCCGTTGACTACAGGCTCGCTCCAGAGCACCCGCTGCCGATCGCGTTTGATGACTCGTGGGCCGCGTTACAGTGGATTGGCGCTCATTTAAACGGGACCGGGCCCGAATTATGGGTAAACAAGTACGTCGATTTCGAGCGGGTTTTCTTAATGGGTGAGAGTGCTGGAGCGACTATAGCCCACCATGTGGCAGTCCGGGTCGGGGCGACCCCGGGTCCGGAAGGTTTGCGGGTTCGCGGGGCGGTTATAGCGCACCCGTATTTCGCGAACAGTGAACCGGACGAGATGATCCGGTTCTTGTATCCGGGGAGTAGCGGGACGGACAGCGACCCGAAGTTGAGCCCGAAGGCGGATCCGGATGTGGGGAAAATGGGTGTCGATAAGGTTTTGGTGCTGGTGGCGGAGAAGGACTGGTTGAAGCCGAGAGGCGTGGAGTATTGTGAGGCGTTGAGGAATAGTGGTTGGAAAGGGGATGTGGAGCTGGTGGAGAATCAAGGGGAGGGTCATGTCTTCTTCATGTTTAATCCTGATTGTGAAAATGCTTTGATTGTGGTTCAGAAGTTGGCTTCTTTTATTAATCAAGCTTCTGGATGAGGAGAGCCGTGAATAAGGTATCCACTGAAGCGTTTAATCTCGGCTATTCAAAAGTGTTTTTGGATTGTTCTGATTAAAAATAGTCTATTTTGGTAATAAATTATTTTTAATTCAGATCGTTAATCTATTAGCAATACTAGATTGTTTTTAATATGGATCGTCTAAAATACTTTTCGACGGTGAAATTGAGCTCCGTAATAACTTATTCATGAAACTCTATGAATAAGTTGTTCTCATGGATGAGACCTTTCTTTGATTGGATTAATACGGAGTATAATGAAGTCAAAGTTCCTTTTTTTTTGTTCTTTTTTGTCGAATATGCTTAGCTATTGCCTTTTCTGTTCCTATCAACGCTACAAGATGCATGTGTTCGTACACAAATTTGAATCTAAATGTGTCTGGTACTATGCGAATCACTTGAATCTTACACGATGCACAAGAGATCCACCCACATCAAACGATTGTAAACACTTCTAAGTCCGGGCATGTGAAAAGTTGTGCGGTAAAGAACATTAAGATTTGTCGAATAAATCTTGCAATTTTGGAGAGAAATGATGAGAAAACAAAAATGGAATAATAGAGTTGTATTGTATCGCTCTATTTCTCAGCTATTTTATCTAGCTATCCAAATAAATTGTTATATATATATATATATATAGTCCGGATCTCATGAGGGATTCCGCACGGGCTTACCGTGCGGGACTCCCCTTTCCTGAGCGAATCGCGACGATCCGAGCTACTCAGAGTGATCAGAACATGATTTTAAGGGTACCCGCAAGAAATCAGCAAAAAAGTGATTGAGAATGGCTTGATCCGAACAGTTTTTTATTGAACGGTTCAGTAAAAAACTGCTAGGATCAAGCCCTTTCCGATCATTTTTTTGCTGACTTCTCGCGGGTACCTTTAAAATCACGTTCTGATCACTTTGAATGGCTCGGATCATCAAAATTGGCTCGGAAAAGGGGATTGAGAAAAAAGTCGGGTCGCTGCCATTCCTCTCATGAGGTTGCTGCCATACCAAGGTTCCCAAGGGAGAGTGACTCAAGGGGGGATGGGGGACCCTAATATTTGCGTCCTTGAATTCATAAAAATCCCCTTGCGCTTTCCTACTAACAGCATTTGTTGCCCAAAATTTTCCATTGAAAATAAAGTCGTTCTTTGTCCCCAAATCCACCAACAGTAAAGTAAAGCCATACCTAAGAAAGAGAAGGCAGACAAAACTATGTATTACGATCGTAGATGCATTCCCACCAATCAACCATGTGCATGCACTCGAGTAGCTCCTCAGGTCTTAGCCGAAATGGAGAGTGAATCCATACTTTGATTGCAGCCTCACACTGAAAAAGAACATGCACAATCGATTCTTCCATTATACCACATCGAGGACAAACTGGGTCAAGTCTGATTTTGCGTGTCACCAGTGCTGAATTTGTTGTTATCGCGTTATTAAAATACTTCCAGATAAACATCTTCACCTTCGGTTTGAGTGATAGTCCCCATAGCTTCTTCCATACTGTAGGTAATACGTTCGATGAGCTTGTTTGGCCCGCTTGAAGGTCGCGACAAGAACTTAAGCCTTCCTTTGCTAAACGGGAAGTTGTCTTGACTGAGAAAGTTCTATTTCGGGATGGGTGCCAAATTTTACGGTCTCGTGGATTGGTATAATTGATAGGGATGGAAAGAATCGCATCTACATCCTCATGATTGAAGGTCTCACGGATCAGAGTAACCTTCTAGGGCTTCGTATCAAGATCAATAAGATCTGCAACTTTCTTAATGCCCTCTCTTCTAGGACTTCGGTCGGGTTGTCGAACTTGGAAAAAAAAGAGACTTCATTTAGAGAGAGAGAGAGAGGAACCCATATCCATACAGATCGAGGAACATATCAGTAACATCACTTTCTATTTCAAAACATAAATACTACAGATATGGCGAGAGAGAAATAGCCGTATCTTTCAAAATCATGGGGTGGATTCTACTAGCGTGGTAAATAGGATTGTGGGTGACGTCTCGGCTCGTCTTTGTTCTTGGAGAAAGATACCTGTTTCTGCGGAAAATCATGAATTGGGCCTTACCTGGGGTATTCCCCGCTGGATGTTCCAGCAATGATAATTTTGTATAGGTTGTGGTAGATTGATTTTGTATAGGGCTTGGAGTTTTATATCTTGTTTCCTCCTGTTTAGATTGGAATTGTTTCCTCCTGTTTAGTTTGGAAGGAGGTGGTTTTGTTTCCAGGGGTCTCCCCATTTTCTTTGGCTTGTTAATAAAATATCTTGTTCCAAAACAAAAGAACACCAAACTTCAAAAATTGCAGGTTGAACAAGTGCACTTTGAGAACACCATTGTCGTTGACAGAGCACTGTCATCGTCGTCATCTATCAAAGAAAACCAGAACGGCAGACGAATCCCAAAAATCCATGCACAGATTGAGTGAATTTTGAAGCAAATGGAGGAATTTTTGTGTGAGAATTTGGAAACCCTAGGTTTCAGTCAAGGTAGAGATTGAAATTGTGGGAGTCGATTGGGGTTTGGGGGTGGGTGTTTCTGTATAGAGAGAGAGAGATATGCGGCGGAAATGCAGAACTGGAAATCGGAGATAGGGGTCATAGGGTTTTTTCGCGTTATATAGTACATAAGTCGATCGAATCAGGTCAAATGGAAAAAAATTCCATGCATCCGATATCCGACCGACACACAATTTTTCCCAGATCTGGACCCGAATTGGACCTAAATCCAACTGATACACCCGATCGGAACCATCCGTTACCTCTGTTTTTCAGTCCGGGTTGGTCGGGTGGTCGAGCGGGTGGATAGCCCAATTGATCGTGGTGCTTTAAGATTTGGATTGTTACATATATAAGTTGGTCCGGACATTCGGTAAAAAAAAGTACAATTGTAAAGATAATCTCTAGCTTGAATATTTTAGGTCATTTGGGCAAGATGTCGAGTAGTGGCGTAATCTCGAATAGCTTGATATTTGTTTTTTTGTCTTTTTTTTTTTTTTATAGTATAACAAGCTTGATATTTGTTGATCGAGCCAAATAGTAGCTTGGTTTAGCTTTGATTTGAAAGCTTAATGAGTTTTAAAAATTGCTCAGGCATGGTTTGTTAATATTACCAAGCCATCGTGAAAATATTTTTAATAAGTGAATACGGCTTCAAACTCGAGTAACTTGATTTGTTTATCAGCAATGGTGCAAAAGTTGTGTATTTCATTTTTAAAAACCTTTGAAGAAAAAAATTATTTTAAAACATCTCAAAATAAAACAGTGGACTGTGACCACTGAAGAGGACACAAAACATGCTTTTGTGGCAACATGAGTCATTACCATCATGAAATCCTTCCGCTTTTTCTGGGTTCTCGCACATAAATAATCACCTTAATTTTGACCTAATTAACTACATTGCTTCAATTTGGGTGTTTGCCAGGCCTATGGTTTTAGGAAATAAAAAAATATGGCATTATGTGTCATGCACCTATAGAGTGATTAGAGCCGTATTATGTACCGAATACGGATAACTTAATTAGGGGCGTTCACTAAACTTGTGTATCAAACTTAATGATCAAATAGTTTGTTACTTAACCATAGATTTGAATATCGGTCTCTATGTAGTAGTTTTTGAGCCCTCTAATATACCTACAGCTAGTATATTCCTACTATCAAAAAATCACACCTGTATCGGTCGATTTTCGATACGTATCGCTTCGCATCTGATCCTTCACCTGCTTCATAGCAAGTAAAGCACAGTCCGCATGATTCGCACATTCATAATTTGAGTTTTTGGTCAATACGGTCACATTTTTTAAACGAATTTGAGAAATATCCACCTTTTCTAACTTATTTTAAAAATAACTTTTCGTGAACTCCCTAAACACATTACTCCACCTTAGTGGCCGTGCCTACGTGTAAATAACTACACACATATCTGATAATGATTGGGGTTGGTAGATTAAAGCACACCCGCGTGTCATTTTCTTCATTTGGCTTGCGATTCAAAATCATAATCCTACGAAACTTTTTCTTGCGATACGAAAAATTTCTGATAATGATTTTTGTCCAGCTGGGTGTCCTAATTACCAAGAGTAGGTTACCCATGTCCTTTGTGATTGCAGCATTGCCCAACAGTTGTGGATTGGTGTTGGGATTCCTTCCTATGTGTTTGAGTCCTAGGTTTGATAATTATAAGTTTAAGGTCCTTCACCCGTGTGATACCCTTGGTGCGTCCTGTTCCCAATTGTCTTGAGGTCTATTTGGCTTGCCAGAAATCGTCGTATTTATTATGATCCCAGCACTCCTCCTCCTGATATTTTTGTCACAGTCAAAATTTTTATTAATTTAGCCCTTGAATAGTATCTTGCTTGTGGTAGTGGTTCTACAAACCGTGGCAATCGGACTCACTTAGTAGGTTGGAAGCCTCATCCGGTTGGGCAATTTAGGCTCAACACTGATGGCACCTTCAATCCTCGATCGAGGCCAGGCATGGCAGGAGGTCTTATCCGTGATGGTCATAGAGATTGGGTTGTGGGTTTCCAAAGAAAATTCGAGGCAACTTCTTATAATACCATGGTCGAGTGCTGGGCACTTCATGATGGTCTGAAATTAGCTTTGGAGCGTAATTTATAGGGCGTTCTTATAGAGACAAATTCTTTGGCTCTAGTTTGCCTCCTTAATGAGAAAGGATCGGGTACACATGAGCTAAATAATACTCCGTATTTTTAATGATTGCAGGTTCCTTCTGGATCAACTTAAAGAAGGAGTTCAGCATGTGTTTCGAGAAGCAAATTGGTGGGCCGATATGGTAGTCAAACTTCCTTGTAATAGTAATACTAGTTCTTTTTTTGTTATTCCTTCGTATCCACACTGTCTAGAACACTATTTGTTAGACGATTATAGAGGAGTTGACTATGTTTTAGATTCTTTGTAATATTCCAGTTAATAATAATAATAATAATACACACATTTAAATATGCGTTTTCTTCCGAATAGCCCATTTGTAACATGCGTTTATCACTTATCCTCTTTTTTGTTTGATCCGCATCACTTATCCTCTTGTTTCTCAATTTTCCTCAAAACTCCCAAGGCTCCTTCTCGCCTCTCTCTCTCTCTCTCTCTCTCTCTCTCTCTCTCTCTCTCTCTCTCGTGCTCCTCCCTCACCCATCTTTTTCTTCAATTACTCCAAGTTACGGAATTTGGGGCACGATAACTGGGTTTCTTGAAAAAGTCCCAAACTTTTTGTATGAGAGAAGAAGGCACGCGATTAGGGTAAGGCATATATGAAGTGTGTTTTGCACTAGACTAGCCCTGAAGCATTTCAAAGGTGCGTTAAATGCTTACCTGGAATGTTAAATTGCCGTAACAGGAAATTTCATTTGCAGATGAAAAAAAAAAATTGTTGTAGCATTAAGCATTCCTTAGAGTATCCACAGTGGTATAATCAAAACTAAAATGTTGCTAACATTAGCAATATTTACTCAAAAAAGAGCACACAGTGGAATAATCAGATTTAACAATCTCTTAGCAACTCATCAAATTTTGGTCATTGGATAATCAAAACTAGCAACTTTTTGCCAATAATCAAATTTAATTGTCCCCATATTTTCTCAATCAAGTACATCATCATTACACAAAAACATTCTCTCTCTTCCATGTTCAACGTATTTCTAAGAAAAAAACTTTTAAATTTTTTTTGCAAAAACTTTTTTTTTCAAAACTATTTTTTTTTTTTGCAAAAACTGTTCTTTTTTTTTAAAAAACTTTTTTTTTTTACTTTTTCCCAAAACCTGTTTTTTTTTTTAAATCAAAAATTTTCAAAAAACGATTTTCTCTTTTTTTAATTATCTGTTTTTATTAGTTTGAAACCTATTTTAAAAAAATTATTTTCTATATTCACAATTTTTAGATTTTTATAAATTGAAAATGTAATGTGGCAAGTTTTGGTTATTCAAATTTGATTGTATCATTGTAGACCTCTATATTGCTAATCTTAACAATCCCTTAAATGCATAACCAAAAGATAATGTGTCAACTTTCGATTATCGAATTTTGCTTATTCCACTGTGCTCTTACTAGTTACTACTAATTGGTGGTTTATTTTTTAGAGCACTAGTGTTAGAGAAGCTTTCAGAAAACTGTTCTATCCAGAAACAGGCAAACTAGAAACCCGCCCTTCAGCAGAGGACTTACGGGAGAAACTCTCCGATTATCCTTGACGAAACCCTACAAGAAGTTAATTACTATATCTCGTCCATCCCTACGAGCTGTTGCTGCTGTTCTACGCTTACGTTTTAGCCGTTCCTGCCCTAACATTTTGAGAAGAGAGGGAAGGAAGGAACCTCTCCCGCGACCAAAGAAAGAACACCAATACTCGTGCAAAGTTCGAACGTGAGTTCATTCCCGTCAAAGATTCATGTCAACGCCGATGATACTCAGAGGAAAATCAAAGCATTTACTCATTTCATTTGAAGAAGAAGATTCACCGCCGCCACTCCCTACTGCTCTGTTGTGCCCGGGAGACACACGCACATGCAAACGCAGAGAGATTCAGCGAAAATTTCACTATGTATTTTTCAGGTATATACACGGTTACAAAAAAAACCCTCTCCGGAGGAGACCCAAGGCTTGACTCTGGTCTTCTCATCACCTCACCCACTCTTTGCCCTGTAACACCCTCACAGGGCTCGTGGAGAGCAGAAGCTATGCTCTCCGAAAGGGGAGCCCTCATTGGTTCTCTCTACCTCTAGCTCTCTCTATTTACTTGGTATTTTTGAGTTTTGAAATGCATGATACTGTAATGAAAGAGAAAAGAATTTTTCTTTCTTAAGACTTGAGTTTGAGGCTTTGGAACCGGAAGTAGCGTTCCCTAAGTGCTCCCAGCGCTTTCTGGCGCTTCGTCTTTCAGAGCTATCGTGAGAGTTTTTCTAAGGCTTGGGTGTTGTGTGTTTGTGAGTTGGGTTTCCTTAGAGCCTTAGCGCTTTGCAGCGCTTCGGTAGACAGGCTGTGAGAAAAGGAGAAGCGCCTCCATGGCGCCTTAGCGCTTCTCCAGCCCTTTAAAATGGAGAAGCGCCTCCAGCGTTGTTCAATCCTTGTGCGGCGCCTCTGTGGCGCCTTGGCTCTTCTCCAGCACATTTATTTGCTTGCTTGGCGCCTCCGTGGTGCCCCAGCACTTTTCTGGCGCTTAGCCTTTTTAGCCTTCATGTTTTTCTCTCATTGGTTCATTGTAGAGTTCCGGTTTATAACCTATTTAAACACATTTTTCACCCATCTAGGGCAGGCTTTTGCATCAGCCCACTTCCAGAGATAGAAAACCCTTTTACTCTAATTTTCCCTGTGTTTTGATGCATTAGAATGATCTAAACCTTGTGTTTGATCATTTTACTTGCCAATCTAGCATTATTCTCTAATACTCCATGATTACACTCTAGATTGATTCTTTTTACTAAAAATCTTCATCATAATCATTTGCATTCAATGGTGCCGTCCTATCTACTTGGCTGGATGATGCTGGAGCCGTTCTAGAGTGGAGATCGAGATGATATTGCTCGAGGAGTCCATGGAATCAGGAAGGGGCATGAGGTGCTAGGCAAGAAGTGGAGTTAGGTGTGATTTGGGGCAAAAGTCGGTAATTCCTAACCTGTAGTATTTTTGCTTAACCTTTTGATTTATGGAAATTTGAGTAGATTAGGCCGTGGTTTTATACTTACGGTGCATTGACCCTAAGTAGTTTCCATGTGTATCTCAGTGTTTGCGTTCTTAGTTTTACTTATATTGGTGAATTGAATTGCATGTCATGGAGTTTGGATAGTTGTTGGGTGATTTAAATTTAAATTGGTTGTTCCATTAACCCCCTCTCTGGGACTTCATAGTGCTTTAGATTATTTCAATTGATATCAAAGCGGGTTGCTCTTTGTTGGTGTAATTGCCTAAGTTTGATTCTGTTTTTGCGCTATGGAACGTGATAATCAAATGGAGGGTGCTTCAAATTCTCAACGACGTTATTTTGACGGTAATGACTACCCTCTATGGAAAACGAAAATGAAAAATTATTTAATATCCTTTGGCATTAAGGTTTGGAGATCAGTTTCATATGGCTATGAAGAACCTACTATTGAAGGTGCTATCACTAAAGGGACCCAACAAAAAGAAAAGAGGGGGTTGGCTGGGAATCAAACTGCAACCACGAGGAACTTTGACAGCATGAAGTTACCGCCACACCAAGCAAATGGCTTGTGTTACACTAGGAAACTTTTTAGATTTTATATCTAACTTAATTTTTTTTTAAAAGTTTTTATTGTTGCTCCTGCCCGGAGGTTGCCCAAGCCCGTAATAAAATTTAAGGCGCGTGCAATCTCAAACGTTCAGAACACTTTTGGACAGCTGAGATTGCGCGGAGCCGTGAATAAATTTCTCTCTTTCTAGTTTCTGTTCACTATGGATCTTGTCCTTTGCCAGTTGATTAGAATTTCCGTTTGACCAAAAAAAAAAAATAGAGCTTGCATCAACACAGTCCCAAAGCATATTGCTTACTCCAAGGTACTCGACCTTAAGTTTTGAAGATCCATTTGCAAAAAAAAAAAAAAATTGTGCAGTTCGGATCATCAGTGTGGGACCCGAGATGGGCCCCACAGAAAATCTGTGTATCCGTTTTTAATTTCTCTGTGCCAAAAGACTTGTCGTTCTACGGGCATCTATCTTGTTTTGTTTCAATTTAGGGCCGCAATCAAACAGAGCCACTCGTGAGTTGTTCGAGACTTGGCTCGGTAAAAGCTCGTTCGAACTTGACTCAAGACATAAATAAACAAGCTCAACTGCTCAAGCTAAAATTCTAGGCTCATTTCGTTATCAAGCCGAACACAAGTCAGTAGAGGCTCGGCTCGAGTTGGCTCGCAAGCCAAGACTTAGTAGACTTTTTACGTTAATTACTAGAATTAGCATTAACATTTTGATACCTTGATGTAGAACCCTTACAAAAACATATTACATATTACATGTTACTATTCTTATTCTAAAATTAATATTATTTTCTTGTAGAGTATAGGAAAATGAAAGATATATACCTTCACAATCAAAATATTTTTGGTTGTATTAGGCCTATGCGAGAATATATATACATCTTTCATTGGTCCGTTAAGGCTCGTGAACAAGCTCGAGCTCGAGTCAAGCCAAGACCCGCTCGACTCGTTAAGTTTTTACTGACCTTGAGCTCGGATTCCTTCAAAATTTAATAAACAAGCTTGAGCACGATAAAGCTCAGCTCGTTTCCGGCCCTTAACTTTCATATATGTCTTATTTCTGCCCCCTTGTCCCTGTATTGAATGCTTATCTCAACCTCAAGCATGAGATTTAATTATACCGTAGATATACTCGTAAATTTTTTTCTCTTTTATCAGTAATCTTCGTTTATTGATTCTTCCCAAACGAACAACAAAACATATCCATTTAGTGCACCGAATGACATAGATGCATTATCAAACAGGTCCTGTTCCAGAATTGTGTTTAAAAATATGAAATAAACTGCTTATTTTTTATGAAGATTTCTGAAACGGGGCCTAAGATGTAACATGCTGTGTGCGGTGCGATGCACGTTCATATTAGGGGCTGGTTTTACACTATCAACTCCGTTGGGCAACATAGGGGTTGTTATCGATTGCTATGGTGGTTGAAGCACTAAATAAGCCTGATTAACACTTTCAACGCCTATTTTTTGAACTTTAAATTAGCCCCAGCTCAGTTAACCACCTCTAGCCTTGTTGTCAATCAGGAAAATAATCAGATGTCAATGGAGAAATAAATGATTAAGATTACCAACCATTATTAATCCAACCAAAACTACACATAGTACAAATCCACCAACAGACTTGTAATCAATGGCACTTCCTCACCCTTCCACATGGGAGGTGAAGGTTTGATTTTCGCCAGGATCGTGAGTGCATGGTGTAGTGGTTGAAGCCTTTTTGGCTTGCCCCACCCATTTATTGATAGGCGATACCCCTTTCCTATCCCATTAAAAATAGACTAGACATCTATATATTGAAACAAAAAAAAAAAACTAGTACAAGCCCATGTCCCGGTTCCAGTTTCCTCCGTACCAACTGATTAACCAAATTGCAACCCAAAGTCAATGGACCATTATGACCTTTTCTATGCCTATTCTGCAAACGAAAAGACTAAGGAAACCGACGGGGCAGCCACCGACCAGGCGTACCGGCAATATGCGAGGCGTAGCATGAATGATCCGAGCTGTTCAAAAATTCAAAAAATATTGAGTGGGTTCATAAAAAATCAGCTCAATTCGATATGTGTAGATACTTGATCCAATCTTTCATTTTTTCTTTCAAATTTCGGATTCGTGAAAAAATGAAAGATTGGAGGAATACATATACATATCTGATTGAACTGATTTTTCACGGGAGCCCTCGGTTTGTTTTAAAATTATTGAACGGCTCGGATCATCTGTACGGGACCAAAGTGGGCTCTGTCTAGCTATCGGTACACCTAGTCGGTGGCTGCCGTAGGTTTTCGAAGCAGAGTTCATTCTGCAATTCAAAAATTACGCCAACCGTATTTCCGTTGCACCCACAAAAAATAAATATACGCCAACCGGAACGAGGCTCTTGTTTATCACGGAATAATCAGATGTCAATGGCACGATCGAAAAAAGAGAGAAGACAAATAAGATGTCAATGGCCAAAGAAGATTCCTATTACAAGGAAAGCATAAATTAATGCAAGCAAAACTGCACGAGCAAACTACCCGATCGAGTACTATTTTAGGCCCACACTCCCTATAAACCCACATCCTTCCCCTTCTCTCTCCAACACACTCTCTCTCTCTCTCTCTTAAATTAGGCTATTCGATCAGCTTACACGCATCTTATTTGTATTCAAAACTCTCCCTCCCTCTCTTTCTAAAGCATTACAATGGACTCTAGTGCTAGCGAAATAACCCACGCATTCCCACCTTTTTTCCTAGTACACAGAGACGGCAGTGTCAAGAGGTTCATGGTCGCCGACTACGCTCCCCCAACTGTTGATCCCCAAACTGGCGTCGAATCAAAAGACGTCGTGATCTCCCCAGAAACCGGGGTCAAAGCCCGCATCTTCTTACCCAAAATCAACGTCCTAGATGATCAGCAGAAGAAGCTTCCCTTGATCATACACTACCACGGTGGGGGCTTCTGCATTGGGTCATCATTCGACATCATCACTGCTCGAATGCTCACTGTCCTAACCTCCGTAGCCAACGCGATCACTATCTCCGTTGACTACAGGCTCGCTCCAGAGCATCTGTTGCCGATCGCGTTTGATGACTCTTGGTCCGCGTTACAGTGGATTTCCACCCATTTAAACCGCGAAGGACCCGAATTATGGTTAAACAAGTTCGTTGATTTCGGGCGGGTTTTCTTAGTGGGTGAGAGCGCTGGAGCAGCTATAGCCCACCACATGGCGGTTCGGGTTGGGACTACTAAGGGTTTGGAAGGCTTGCGGATTCGCGGGGCAGTTATAGTGCACCCGTATTTTGTGGATAATGATCAACCGGATGAGCTAGTGCGGTACTTGTCTCCGGGGCCTATTGCGGCGAATAGTGACCCGAAATTGAATCCGAAGGTGGATACGGATTTGGGTAAAATGTGTTGTGAGAAGGTGCTGGTGTTTGTGGCAGAGAATGATGGGTTCGGGTTGAAACCAAGAGGTGTGGAATATTGTGAGACCTTGAAGAACAGTGGTTGGAAAGGGGATTTGGAATTGGTGGAGAATGAAGGGGAGGATCATTGCTTCCATGTCTTCAATCCCACTTGTGAAAGTGCTTTGGTTTTGGTGCAAAAGGTTGCTTCTTTTGTGAATCAAAATTGAATGTATCCGAACGCCCTTTAATTTTTATAGTTTTCACGTCAAAATATACCATTCTATGCTTCAAAACGTTGGTTCTTCTGTGAATTAAGATTGAATTAATGTACCCTTCAAATCAAAATGTACCATTCTATTGACTGTGAATAAACGAGTTTTTTTTTTTTAAGACGTGGTTTGATCCTATTTTATCCTAGTACCTATGACAAAGCAATTTTTCCCACTTTTTGATAATCGGACACTTTTACTAATTTGGCTTAGTTGATGCTAAACACAATTTGAAAAATAATTATTTAGAAATTATAAGTTAGACCACTTGTCACACCCACAACTATCCTCATGAAAAGTCACTCTGCAATAATAAATGCTACCAGCAAACCCGTGCAATGCTCGAGTGATATATATTTGTGACAATCCAATGTATCACTTTAGTACTATATTTTATGGCTCTTTCCACTTTTCAATGATCAGTCTGCTTTTACTAATTTGGCTTAGTTGATGCTACACACGATTTGTAAAATAATCAAATGACTTTTTTTTTT
>BPLS01028168.1:0-21608 GCA_019656275.1 Rhododendron kiyosumense
CATCAAGCGCGAAATTTCTTCCTTCGCGCCACATGCTTAGCGACTAACAAATAATTTTAGTCGGGAAAAATAGTTTTTCGGAGACCAAAAATAATTAGTTGCTGATAGTTTTAATATTTTCCGACCAAATATTAATTAGTCGGCAATGGTGTACATTTTCCCGACTAAATTTTATTTAGTTGGGAAAATTAGTCGGGAATTGTGTAATTTCTTGTAGTGCGAATAGGGTTGTTTTGGAGAGAACTATCGAAAAAGGAAATTTGAGAGAAGAAGTCGAGGGAACTGAGTAGAAGAGCAAAGCACTTTTGGGTTTGGCTGATTGGTGATCGATTGGGTAAGCGTTTCTTTTCCCCTTCATTCTTGTTCTTTTCCCATCGGTCGTAGTTCATGGGCTGGGGTAGAGTTGGATCGTTGAAAGGCATCGAACAATGGGTTACTGAGAGATTAATTAAGTTTCATTGTTTTGGTACCAATCGATTTCTGTTAACCAAATTGACTTATTAAGCGGTGGAGTTTGGGTATGGGATCAAGAGGCGTGGAGTATTGGCCAAGTGTGGGATTGTGGATTTAATAATAACAGTGGCAGAAGGAATAAAATGGTCTCGGGTTTTGATTTAATGCTGTGCGTACGTGAGGTGTATATAGTTTAGGTGTAGACAAACTGATTTTTTTTTTTTTGAAGAGAAAACAGGTGGTATCATGGTTTGCTCTTGGAGTTCGTGGATGGATTTTTGGTGGTTACTGGTGGTAGTAATTAGGATTAGGTTAGGTTTATTTTAATAGGAATTGGTATTATGTATATACATTAGTGTGTAATTGAATAGTTGGTCATCCCGTGTTTTGTTATTTTGTTCAGGATAGCCACTTTTCGCATACGTTGTTTGATCGCATTAATACTTTTTGGACCCAGGTGAGTGGTTAAGCATTTTACGTATTTGCAAACTTCCCCGTATCCCTTAAATTATTGTTTTAGAAAATTAATGATTGAGATTGGGAACATGTATTTGTTTTATTCGGTTCTTGAAATTGGCATGCGGATTGGTAAAACCATTTGTTGATCGAAATAATCTTTTGGTGAGAACTTTGTGGATATTGATGGAAACATATTTTGGAAGTCCAGGGAAATTAATCCTCTGTGTGTGGGTGACTCTGGCCATTAGGGAAGAATCCGGATTAGGCCGGTGACCCTAATGCTCAACGGTTGTTATTGACTGGATCGTTCTTAGGGAAAAGTTCCACGGGCTACCTACTCGTGGTGACTCTATGATTCGATATTGGATCCAATTATGAGACATTTATTCATTGGCATTTGGTACTATTGATTTTGGTTGTGGTTCCCCATTTGTTGTTGGAGATTGGATTGAGAACACCATTAAGATTTATCGGATGAATCTTTTATTGGATTAATGGATTATTTTGTTGTTCACCGCATATGCCAAATTTATATTGACATAGTAAATTATTTTGATCTCTGTTTCAGAACTTTATTCTAATATACATGCTTTGCTATTCACTGAGCTCGTCAGCTGACGGATTTATTCCAACTTCTTTTTCAGGAAAGTTGGGCAGTTAGAAGGACTCTGGTGGTATCTCGGGATGTTCTGTTGTTTGACCTCCTTAGGGTGTCTCATCATAATTTAGTATTTTATTTATCGCTTCCGCAATTGAAACATTTTGTCAGATGTTTGGATCTTTTTGAGATTGTTTGGTTCATGGGATGTTTGTACCCCATGCTTATGATTGGGATTTATTTAACAAAAAAAATGTATTTATTGATCGATGACTTATTTAATTTTATTTTAGGCTACATGTTCTACGAGCTTTAGTCTTGTGGTTCATGGCCGGTCACTTCTCATTTTGGGGAGTGACACAGGGTCAGGAGCTCCCATATAATGTTATACTCTTTTTTTTTTTTAAGAGTTTCACAACATAGAAACTCACATATAACGGTATATGTTCTACTTTATTGAATTGGTCCGCAAAGCGGTCTCACTGACTTAACTCTGATAACCATATATGTTTAAAATAGAGTTCAGTTCTTCACAGATAACCATATTTTTCAGCTAAGGTGGTATAATGTTATTTGGTTTCTTATTATTTGTGCAGTTGTTCAAGGGGTAAAGAGTATTAAGTTACCTATGAAGTCGACTGTGAAGAAGGCGACGACGACGAAGGGAAAAAAGTTACAAGATCTCTTTTTTTTTTTTTGGAGTTAGTAAAGACAAGATCCCATATATAACATTATAAGGTTACGAGATTCTTTTTTTGTGTGTATTTATTTTTGTGACAAAAGTAATACATGTTCTTTGTTTGTTTTTCATTGTAAACATATAAAATTTAACATATAATAGCTTATGTTATATGTTCTTGCATTGTTATAAAAAAGATTTCAGAAGCTCATACATAATACATATATATGAGTTTAGATATAAACGTATAATGTTATATGTTCTTGTATTGTAATAAGCTCATATAACGTTATTTGTGAAAAATTAGACTCTGTTATAAACGTATATGGTTATCACAAGCAAGTCAATGAGGTTGCTGCGCGGGCCAATTGAATAACATATATAATGTTATCCGTGCAACGACAGAGCGTGTGAGATCTAGAACGTAGAGATAGAGAGCTGTCAAAATTCTAAAAAATGAAAAAAAAGCCGGCAAGGGCATTTTTGTCTTGTACTATTTCCTTTTTGGCTTGACAAGGGTCCAATTTGGAAACACAAAAATTGAAAAAGAATAAAAATACATTTTTTTGTCAAAGCCAAACAAGGTCCTTGTTTGAGTGGATCTAGTGAGTTACAAACTTGAGAGGTGGACTTAGTGGATTACAAACATGCTATAGTGAATCCTATACCAATTTTTTAATAAAACAAATACCAGTACTAGTAGTAGTAAAATCATACAGAAAAGCTCAGAGCTTCCTCCGCCAACCCCTCTGTGCATGCATCCATTTGCTTCGCCCAATATGGCTGGGTAGTAATCCCGACCGCCTGAGTCCCTAGTAGGCAATCAATACTCCCAAGTTAATACGTACATGCATGTATCCGTATTTACCAAATCATGCTCTCCCATGTTAAGTTAACTACATTGCTTGACCGATTTCCTAGTCCTAAATTAATGGGTTGTCCCAAGCGTAGGGCTAGCTGAAACCGATGTAGCACAATACCCGGTAAGACCGGAGTCGAATCCACTAAGGACGGTGAAGTGTGTGCTGTGAAAACTCGGATTGTTATAATTTAACGGGCTCTTAGGTAGCCACCCCTTGTCGATTGATTGAGAGATTAACTAAAATCTAGGAAATAACTATTCTTTCAAATAATTAAAAGAAAGGTACGGTCGTAGCATTCATAGCACATGTAACTAGTCCGGATTAACCTGCTCTGTTTGGACTTCTTAAAAACGTTTAACTTTAGATATACAAAGATACCCCGCAAGACGCGCGACCCTATGGTCGCCGTATACCCGTGCGCAGCGAAGAATGAGTTTTGGACCCCCATTCCTCCGTTCACATGGGCTCCGACGATACCCGGGTTCGTCCGCGGGAAGTATTTCCCAATCTAAAATCATTTTTTTCATTGTTTGATAAAAGGAGCAGTACCCGAATTAGTCACAACGTGCTAATCACCCCGCAACCCTACCTATACGACTACTCACACATTATTAAACAAAAAGCAAATGAAACCCTAATTAGAAACATGCTTCCGAATACGAAATAAGCAAAAGAAATAAATTAACAAACAAGTATCAATGAACAACTTTAATTGAAAACAAAAATTAAAACTAATTATTGGAGTGCGAATAATTAAATAAAACCTTAAAAACTTGAAGGGAAAACACAATACTGTAAACAATATTCAGAATCAAAACCTCGGCAGCCCCCTTCTTCGTTTTTATTGTGCGTGGGAAATCCTAGAAGAAATCACCGCCGCTTCTTCCTTTGTAACATCCGTCCGAGGGAATCGAAAAATCGTCCGTGGTAAAAAAAACCCTTTCAGAAGCTGCTGCCCTTTTATATGCCACATGTGCCGACATCGTTAACTTGGGCCCATTCAATTCCTTCAATTGGGGCTTGACCCAATGCCCTTTTTAGTTCAGCATTACACGTTGCACTTGTGCACAGTCAAAGAGAATTAAATTCTTCAAGCTTTTAACATTGGCCCATAGCATACAATGGGCCCACCATTTAATTTACTCCAGTTTGATAGGCCGTGGGTTGCAACTCTCCACTCCATATTGACCTCCAAATGGATTAGCTTCGAACACCGTTTCAATATTCCAATTTTTGCATTTTTTGTATCAACCTCTCCAAATACCTACAACACAAGAAATAAAGCATAAAACTTTAAATAATAATATAAATAGACTTAACAATGATAAATTAGGGGGCGCGTATGTGAACATTTACGCGCCTATCATACATGCATAAGGTACATTCAACATTAATTTACTAAGTGATTGACCATGACATGCATGAAATAAAAGTATTTTTACCACTGAAACAAACATAGGATCGATCATGCAGAATCGGGTTGCCCCAGTAGTAATGAAAGACGTTACAATTTAGTAATAATGTTAATTAGCAAACCAAGGGCGACGACCTAGACTTTCGATTCCAATAATTGTAACACAAATTAAACATACCTGGAGCTGGGTTCTTCTTCAACAAATACATCAACTTCCTCTTCATTCATGTGAAAAAACATTTCAACTCCATTATCGTCTTTCACGCGTAGGTATTTTGTCTTGTCCCTCTTGGAGTTGTAAAAGACTAACTTGCAATCCGTCGATATATTTAGACAAGAACAGATTTTTGAAAGCAGCTCATCGTAGGACATGTCGTCTTCAATCAGCACAGCTTCAGAAACACCACTTATGTAATCAAAGGTACCATTAGGGAGTACCGTTCTTGTTCCATCCCAATAACAAATGCAAGTCAAACGCTTCTTCTCTGTGTTGCTCATATTTAATTAACATGCCACAAACATTAAGGTGACAAACGGTGAGAATAATTTCTACAAAACGATAAAAAGAAATAACGTTAGAGATAATATGTCCACGCGTACCATAAATAGTAATGCATACGGTAAACTAGAGATAAGAGAATTCAATGGTTTAGGATTGAATATGACCTACGAAATAGAGATGCATTTTTAGCCAATCAATCATATACTACCAACTATTTACCAGTTCTTTTACCAAAAAATGTTATAAAAAAAAATGAAGGATGTCAATTAATTAATTAATTAATTACGTCACATTGAGCTACATGTCAAATCCTTCAATACTTTTCTCCTCAAATGGATAGAAAGGCATGGTGGGCAAAAAAATTGACCATAGGGGAAACGAGAAAAATCAATGAAGAGGAAAAACTAGAGGGGAAATCTTTGTTCAATGGAAACGAATAAATCAATTGCACTCAGTAGACTGAAGTTTCCAAACATCACTTTGATGAACTCATCTAAAACAGTAATGTCAAAAACATGGAATCTGAAGAGTACTGTCATTGTCAAGACCATTTTACCCTTCAAATTAAAGGGCAAACCACTTTCCCCAAATGAATTTAATCCCAAATGAATTTAATTAATTGAGCCCTAATTTGTCTCTCGTTGCTCTCTCTATCTCTCTCTCACCCATTGTTAGCCGAACTGTAAGGTATTGTATTAGCACACAGAG
Organism: Rhododendron kiyosumense; assembly: GCA_019656275.1. Taxonomy (NCBI): domain Eukaryota; kingdom Viridiplantae; phylum Streptophyta; class Magnoliopsida; order Ericales; family Ericaceae; genus Rhododendron; species Rhododendron kiyosumense. The sequence goes on from BPLS01028168.1 coordinate 5,677, forward strand.
AGTAGCTTGTGGGTATAGTATTACCTCTCGGAGTTTTATTGGTTTCCACAATGTTCGATTCCCTGTCCACAATTGAACGGAAATATTACACCAACAAAGAGTGCAGCCGAACTATAATTCCATTAATTCAACAATATTTGTGACACAAATTAAATATACCTGGTATTAGCATCGAAAGGGCACTGTTCCTCAACAAACACATCAACTTCGTCTTCATTTAAGTAAAAAATCATTTTTATTCCTTCATTGTCTTTCACGCGTAGATACTTTGTCTTGTCCCTCTTCGTGTTGTAAAAGATTGACTTGTTATGCAACAATATATTTAGGCAAGAACCGATTTTTGAAAGCAACTTCTTGCTCGACTTGTTGTCTTCTATCAACATAGCTTCAGAAATGCCCCCAACATAATGAAAGGTACCATTCGGGAGTACCCTCCTTTCTCCACCGCAATAGAGAAAGCAAGTCAAACGCTTTTTTTCTTTGATGCTCATATCTAATTAATACGTATGAACATTGAAATAACATACGGTGAGATTATTATTCCTACAAAATCATAAAAAAATAATAATAATAAATTATCCAGACAAAATATGTGCAAACCATAAGTAGTACATGCGGCATGGAAAGATATAACCATATAATGGTTTAGGATTGAATATGACCTACGAAATAGAGGTTGACTTGTAGCCAAACAATCATCAAATAAGTATTCTTTTACCGAAAATCTCGCTCTCTGGCTAGCTTACTTCTATTGTACTGAGATTTATAAAAAAAAAACATTTTCGTGGACTATTCGCATCGATCTCCGCCTCTTGTTCCTTTGGAATTTGAGATTTTATGGTGGAGGTCTGTCTTGATCAGTAGAAACTTTTTGGTATAACAGGTATATAACTCACATGGTATTCCTCATTCACAACAAAATTGAAACGTGGCTAACAAAATTTAAAGCCAAATCTGAGAACTTCAACTGTAATTTCCGCACAAGCTATTCCTCTTCCCGTACAAAGGCTTGGTTCTCTTTAATTAATTTTTTCGTTTTTCTTCTGAATTTTTGTTAGATTCGTGTGATATTTTTGAAATTAATCATCCTTCTAGACGAGAGGCGTCTAAAAAGTACAAAATTATAACCAAAAATTAAAAAAAAATCACTAAAGGAGAAAAAAAGTACAAATAACTGCCTTTTAGAGCTTAATTGTTGTTTTATTTGAATTTTTTTATCGGTCTATATTTTTATAGATTGGATATTTTTCATTTTTATATCTTTCAATCCATATATAGGGTATTTTTAGCATTATAAATTGAAAGATATAAAAAAATTTCTTAAAATGTTCGGAATAGTACTAACATGGACACTCAATATGGAACGGAGAGAGTATATGTTCGAAACTTAGTTCGGTATTTTTTACATTTCACAACTTTTCGTTGAGCTTTTTGTCCTAATTTTTAGGGTTAATCGTTCATTTTGATGAGATGAATTGGTAAAGTGTAAAAATATGAACCGATGAAAATTTTCAAATAAAACAACACTTAAGCTCTAAAAGACAGTTGTTTGATACTCCCTCTGTCCCTTATTTATAGTCTAATATTCCATTTTTGGTTGTCCCTTAATAAGTGTCTATTATATAAAGTTAGTGGATAAAAGTGGTGTATTGTCTATTTTGTCCCTAAAAGTATATTTCATTTTGAAAAGTTAGTGAATAAAAGTGTAATGATGATGGGTAAATAGGAAAAGTGGAGGAAAAATTGATGTGAAATACATAATGATGATGTCTTTTTAAAAAGTTGAAATTACGAAACAGGATATTTAAAAAGGAACGGAGGGAGTACTTTTTTTTTGTTTTTATTGATTTTTATTTTGTCATAATTTTGTATTTCTTAGACTTCTCTCTTCTGGACGGATGATTAATTTTAAAAATATCACGTGAATCTAATAAAATTTCAAAAAAGACGAACAAAACATACAAAATAAAAAATAATTAAGTTAAAGATAAGCAAGCCTTTGTACGGAAAGAGGAGTAGTTTGTGCGGGAATTACAATTGAAGCCCTCAATTTTTATTTTAAATTTTGTTGCCACGTGTCAGGTTTTTTTGTGAATGAGGGATACCGAGTGGGTTATATACCCGTTATACAAAAAGTTTCTCCTTGATCAGTACTCCCCTGTGCAATGTCTAGTCCATGTTGGACTAAGACCCGTTCGGGGTATTGTCTTGCGTTGCGTTGCAAGTCATGAACTATAACTATAGATTTACCCAAGTACGTACGTACGTGAACTAATGTACTCCTCTAGCCTTCGAATCCCATTGAAACTTATGCTCAATATCTTTGTATGGGTTCACAATCACTAAATATTTCCTCGCTTATTCGGACACAATTGGCCACAAATTTTTTCCTCGACTAACGTCACATGATAAGTGCCGAAATATTGATATTTTGGCTCTTCAAACTACACTTGTTAGTTGTTTATATTTGTTTATTGATATTGATTTTGCTTTTATTTTGTTTATAGGTTGCTCGAGTTCATTGTCCAAGATTTTGGATAAAAACGTGATTTGAAAGAACTGCGAGGTCGAAATACGGAGTTACTCAAAGCTGGGGAATCAACTAATTAATACGTGAAGTTTGAAGGGCCTTTATGCAATTAGTTCTTTAGAACCCTATTAAAACAATTGAAACCTACTGCCTTTCGGCAGTCAGCTTTTGGGAGAAACGGCGTTCGGAATTGGACACGGACGGAGGCAGTCAGTTTTTGAGTTTCTCGGCCGTGAAGAATCGGGACGACGGCAGCGGCGGAAATAGATTAAATGGAAGGGAGAATTAAACCATCATCCAAGTCTCGCTTTCCAATGGCCGGCTAAACTCCCTTCTAGGATGTAGATGAAGCTCGAACTCTGAATAATATTATCTATGTTTTGATTTGGGTTTTATTATTCGAATCGTGGTTGTATGATTATTCAGGATTTATTACTATTATTCTTTCCACCAAATCGTGTGCATGAATTTCTAGGTTTTATGCACGTTTATACAACGGTTTTAATTGTTTTGTGATAACTGGTTAGATGAATTATACTACGTAAGACGAGTCGTGCTGATAAAATGATTCGTGCTAGGCGGAGATAGTCCATACCGATTGGTGATTCATAAATTATTTTTAGGAGATATCACTAGGGCTTGCAATCGTACGGTATCTGGATTGATTCGAATAGTTAACTTGTAATCAACACATATTTAGGTTATGAGGTGAAAGAGCGGATTCGAAACCCTAAAACTTTTTTCCATCAATTCTTTCCCTGCTTTTCTATTGTCATTAATTTCAATTCAATAGTTTTGAGAAATCAACAATCAATCAATCTTTTTCTCGGAGTAATATAGAAATTAATTGGAATAACCGCAACTCAGCCTTATAATCCCTGTGGAGCGATACTCGGAATACTTATTACTATTCATTTGAGTAGTAGTAATTGTTTCGTTTTATTAATTATTTTTTGTACGAAAACGACCCAATCATCATAGCTCTTTGCTTCCATGTGAACTCGAACTGTGACCTCCTCTATGGCATTTGCTCTATCCATTACACCAACTTCCTTTCCAGTTCAAACCTTCACCTATATATATATATGGGTAAATTTCATGGACCTCCCCTGAGGTTTCTGACAATGACAAGAACCTCCCCTTAGGTTTCAAAAATGACAATAACCTCCCTTGAGATTTGTATTTGGGTTACAGATTCCACAAAGCGTCAGCCTACCGTTACTAAGTGTGAGGTAACTAAATGAGGTCAGCCAAAAATAGTGATGAGTTGTCTATTTTTCCCTCGCCATCTATTTTAATCTTGTCGTTCCATTTCAAAGTCAGTAGACTATGCAATCAAGGGTTGATTTGGCCTAACGGTTTAACTTGAATTAATTTTTTTCCTTATATATATTATGATCATTTAGAAATCAAAGGAACAATATTTTTTTAATATATATACGGTCTCAAAAAAATTAAGTGCTCCAATTTTCAATCCGCTTGAATCGATGCCAAGATGTTATTTTGCTGACCATATTATTCCAAAGGGTCATAATTAATTTTGTCACTATGACTCTTATAATTAAGTTTTTACTCTTTATTTGAGACCCTATGGAGTAGAAACTTAATTATGAGAGCACTAGAGACAAAATTTAATTATGACTCTTTAGAATAATATGATCAGAATAATAATATATATATTCGCATCGATTCAAACAAAATAAAAATTAAAGCACTTAATTTTTTAAAACTGTATTATATATTAAAAATAAAGTTAAAAAAATAATTGCTCCAATTTTTAATATTGTTGAATCGGTGTGAAGATGTTATTTTGCCGACCATATTATTTTAACAAAAATGATACTCACATAACAATCCAAACACAATCTCTTACACGACATCTCAAATACATGTGGGACCCCCACATAGTAGTGTGTGTGGGTCCCACATGTATGTGAGAGGTTGTGTTTGGTATTTTGTTTGATTATTGTGTGTGTAGCATTGTTGTTATTCTAAAGGGCCATAGTTAATACGATCATAATAACAACTTAATTCACACCGGTTCAAACGGATTATAAATTGGAGCATTTAATTATTTTGAGACCGTTTATATATTTAAAAATATAGTTAAAAATATATATGAGTTAGGTTCCGGTGAGGGATCCCTCATTTTTTTAAAATGAGGGACTTTCATTCCCGATTGAATTTCGATGATCCGAGCCGCTCAAAGTGATCAGAACGTGATTTTAAGAGTCCTTGCGAGAAATCAGCAAAAAAAATTACCGGGAAGGGCTTCACCTGAGCAGTTTTCATTGAACGGTTCAAAAAAAACTGCTCGGATGAAGCCCTTCCCGGTCATTTTTTTTGCTGATTTCTCGCGGGTACCCTTAAAATCACGTTCTGCACACATTGAGCGGCTCGGATTTTCAAGATTTGCTCGGGAAATGAAAGTCCCTCATTTTAAAAAAATGAGGGATCCCTCACTTGAAAATTCCTCTATATATACGGACAAAATAACATAAATATAGCTTATGCCCATACATATATACATGAAGACAGTAAGGATTTTCGGAAAATGGTTGGAGATTTCCAAGTGTTGACTTTGTTGCAAATTACTACTTCAGTTAAATGGAAGGGCAAAATGGTAAAAGGACACTGTCAATTAACTCTGTTAGGCAGACAACTCTGACAAGGGAGGTCATTGTCATTTTTTAAACCTGAGGGGCGGCTATTGTCATTGTCAGAAACCTCAGGGGAGGTCAGTGAAATTTACCCTATATATATATACACACACACACGTTTTGCATGTCTTCTCATCTCTCTAAATTTGTTTCTTTAAATCTTTCTCTCTAATTTTAGTCTCTTTGTAGTGTTTCTTTAAACTTGTTTTTTAAATCTTTAATATTATTCTTTTTTAATGAATTCTTTTTATAATTTAATATTTTCTTATATATCTTAAATAAATCTTTATACCTTTCTAAATTTGTTATTTTATCCTTAATTTTAATTCTCTCCAAGTTTAGTAACCTTTTGGGTGTATTTTTCCTTTTATTTATCTTGTCTTTGTTTATTCTTGTATGGCTGGGTTGAACTTTCCGGTTCTTCCTTCCCTTATACACGATGTACCCTCTTCGAGTTTAATAAAAAAAAAATTTGCTGATCAGAACAGAAAAAAAAACCCTTTTGTAGTGCCTAAATTAGTTTGAGCACTTTAAAATTTTGCAAATACAACATTGTTTTTTGGTGGGTGAATCTGTTCTTACTACGTATACGTGCGTCCATAACGATCTTAAGTCAACTATATTTTACAATGATACTTTGTTATGTTTCTTTTAAATGGGCTTAACCTTGCATATTTAGAATATAGATTAGTGACGATCTAATTTTCAGATATTTTTTAATACAACATCACTGCAATTATTAAGTACTTTATCTTTTGTTTAACTTTTCATTAATTTTTTTGTATGAATTATTAATCAGTTATCTCTAGGAAAAGCAATCCATATTTCCCATTCTTTTTATGAAATGCATATCATTCATCCACAAACTTATAATCCCTATGTCCGGTCCTTTTTTGGGTTTATAACTATGGGATGAACTTTTTTTAGCATGTCCTTAAAATGTTTTTATTCAAACAATAAATTTTATTGCAATTTGAACAAACTGACATCGTTAATGATTAATTTTAGTTGAGGAAAAGTAAATTCATATAATTAGTGAGAAACATATTTTTCATTTCATCAATTCAATGCAACTGGCGAGGAACTATTCCCCGTTTTATCACTTTTTATTTTAATAAATTGATAATGATATTGAACTATGTAGTTGATTATCTCTTACCATCATGATATTACAAATACATGAACATAATTAATAATGACTTCCATATAAAAAATTTAATGAGTGCTAAAAAAGGTGACGAAATATTTCCTCGCCAAAAGGTTATATTTAGCAAGGAAATCTTTTTTTCCTCGCTAGAAAAGACCTTTTGGCAAGAAAATCTATTTCCTCACTAGAAAAAGCGACGAAATTGAATTTCCTTGCAGATTGTATACTTTTAGAGATGAAATCTAGTTTTCTTGCCATATTTCCTAGCAATAGGTCTTTTGAGTTGTAGTGCATACCGGAAGCTATTGTATTAGCACACAAAGAGTAGCTAGTGGGTATAGTATTACCTCTCGGAGTATTATTGCTTTCCACAATGTTCGATTCCCTATCCACAATGATTGAACTGCATTACAATAATATTAGCCAGCAATGAGCACAGCCGAACTAAACTTCCATTAATTCAACAAAATTTGTGACAAAAATTAAATATACCTGGTACTAGTATCGAAAGGGTACTGTTCCTCAACAAACACATCAACTTCGTCTTCATTCAGGTAAAACATCATTTTTACTCCATTAGTGTCTCTCACGCGTAGGTACTTTGTCTTGTCCGTCTCCGTGTTGTGAAAGATTAACTTGTTATGCACCGATATACTCAGGCGAGAAACGATTCTCGAAAGCAACTCCCCTCTTGCCATGTCGTCTTCAATCAGCATAGCTTCAGAAACACCCCCGACATACTGGAAGGTACCATTCGGGAGAACCCTCCTTTCTCCACCGTAGTAAAAAAAGCAAGTCAAACGCCTCTTTTCTGTGATGCTCATATCTAATTAATATGCATAAACATTAAGGTAACAAAAGGTGAGAATATAATTCCTACAAAATCACAGGAAAAAATTCAGAGAAATTATGTTAATACCATATATAGTACATGCATCCATGGAAAGATATGACCATATAATCGTTTAGGATTGAATATGACCTCCGAAATAGAGGCGGACTTGTGAACTGGGGGATGGTGTTGTGTCGAATAGTGCACAATATCGTGCTGCATGTGCAGTACTATCCGAGTCGTCCGTTCGACAATCCAACGGCTTGGATCTCATTGCCATCGCGTAGCATCCGAGCCATCCATACATTGCTGAGATGAGATCCGAGCCGTTGAATTGCCGAACGGACAGTTCGGATGGTGCACAACAAATGCGTTACCCCTAATTAAGCAATGTCTTGTCCAGGTTGGACTAAAGCTCGATCTCGCTAGCTTGGTGTTCCACATTCCCTTCTTAAAAAATAAGTACTTATTTGACATTTTTAAACTCAAATATAATGAAAATGAAAAATATTTTTTCAATTTTTTTTGCACCGTTTAAAAAATCTCAATGATATCTATCAAACAAAATCCATATTGCTAGAAAATTATTTATGTAAACACATGATATTTAAGCTTAAAATTGCATTCTTAAAAAAGTATTTACTCTCGAATCTGGAACGGGGCAATGCCCCTAAGCAATGTCTTGTCCAGGTTGGACTAAAGCTCCCTTTCGGGTAATAATTGAGAAAGCTGGTGGGCCTTGTTTGGCCTTTGGTCCCTCCCTGGCTTCTTGTTAGAGCTGTACCGATGCTGAGCAGCAACCATTGGCGTTAGGGGTGCCCATCAGGTCAACCTAGCTAATATATGGTATGGATGAACACGGATCCTAGTTTACATATGAATTTTGTTAGAACAGGTTGGGTTCGCCGCCCAAACCACCCAACTGCAATCGAAATGACCTAACTAGACCACAATAACAAACGGGTGCGGATGAAGAAAATGACAAACTGCGACAAATAGTTCGGTTTCGTTTCGCTCAAATCCGTAAGCTGGGCTACCCTAGCTGGCGTAATTGGTCTCTTACGGCATGTTTGTCATAAGCAGCATATAGAAGGGGCGGGGATATAGAATTCCCCAGATATGGATATCCGGTTGAGAGAATCTCGGTGTTTATTTGCAAAAGCAGAGCCGGATATGGATAGCCTTTTGTTTTTACCTTCCAGGCGAGGAAAGTTGTCTTTTAAAAAAACGCTAGTTGATGTTGTAGTCAACGCCTATTTACCGTGTCGAACCCATCTGTGTTCGGACACAGACAATTCCGGACAGATCTTTGTCCGGGTATGTGCGTCTATGTCTATATAAGCCATTTTTGTCTACTTACAAATCATTTAAAGTGCCTGAAAATTAGCTTATTAATAGACTCATACTAAAGTCTTGTTAATTTGTAAGAATAGGAGTCCAAATAGTTTTAACGTGTTCCTTTTTTTTTGTCACACTTTTCACACGCTTCAAATTGTTTCAAGATAGAAAATTTAACTTGAAATGAGTTGTAGTTCGAAACCAATACCGGATTGTAACCAATGGTTTGGACGGGTTCCGTTCCATGAGTTTCACATATAGATTTGGTTCACAAAGTTTTAAATTTATATATGAAAGTTGATCTATTGATCATTGATGTACTATAAAATTGAGCCAATCCGGTCAATAATCATTTGTAAAATTGGTAAGGATGAATTGATTGGCTAGGTCGTTACCTGGTTGTGAAGAGTAGGCCATATTTTCATGCCTGTGAAGTGGTTGATAGCAAATACTCTTTCTTCCAAAGTCACTTGGCCAGTGTTGAGCTCTCTCTAGTTGTTGGAGATTTCTGCTGTACAGTTAAGAACTGAAGATGTTCTACGGTATTATAAAAGATGAGATCACTAAGATCTGACTGTCCATATTAAAAGGTTCTACTCTAAAGTGGATTTAAAGTAATAAGATCTGGCCGTCCATATTAAAAGATGAAAAGGCCAAAAGCAAAAAAGTTTCAGGGAAAACCATGGCCAAAAGCAAAGTTGTTTATGAAGAGAGTGGAGTTGCTTTTTGAGATTTGGTTTGAGGTTTCTTCATAGGGTTGTTAAACAAATCAAACAACGCGGGATGAGTTTAACTTGACTTTTGGCTCGTTGAAATAAAGTACAAGCTAATTAGCTCAGTCACTTTTACTGTTGATTAATAAATGGAAAAAAATCGAAACGGCCTATGTAGTTTAATGTTTGTGTCAACTTGGTCCCTGTAGTTGTAATTGGCTCGATTTATACTCTGTACTTTCTATTTTGTTCCAATTTAGTCCAATTGCTAACTGCCGTTAGTCCTTTTAAATAAAGACAAGAAAAGCTAATAAAGACAAAACTAAACCAATAAGCCAATCTTTTTATCTTTATTCAAAAAAATTGGATTTTGATGGTAATTTTTTACTTTTTAGGTTCCTCTAGTCATGACGAAGTAATAATCCCAAAAAAATTGAATAAGAACAAAAAAATAAGTCACTTGGCTTATTTAGCGTAACAACTCCTGAGTTTATGTAATATTCTGACTTTGGACATGATCTTTATTATGTTGTGACTTTTGGATCTATATCATGTTGTGACTTTTGAATATGATACTATATGCATTTTCAGTACTATGTAGAAAATTAAAGCATCTTAGTATTTGTCCACAAGTTAAACAGGTTGACAATATCAGTGGTTATGTTGCCTCATGGTTGATCATGAAAATGCTGAATTAGAGGGCAACTTTTTGCAGAAAACTATAGCTAAATTTCTTCTAAGGTGCCTCCTTATCAATGAAGAATGGAAGAATGAGCTGTGTTTCAGTTCAGAAGTATATTAGGTAGGCATGTGCAAAAAGTTTGTCCACCCGCGACCCGACCCGACCCGACCCGAAGGGTCTCGGGCGGGGTCGAATATGTGCTTCGAATGGATACGGGTTCATTTTCTGTTAAAAATCAGATTTTGGTTCAGGATTCGGGTTCGTGCGTTTCTTACTCGACCCGACCAATTCATAAAGATTAATTCGGTTTTTAGTCGGATCCGACCCGACATAAAGAATCGGGATCGCAGACGGTTCTTACCCCTTTTCGATTCGGTTTGTGGGCCTAAAACATTTGTTACCCGCCATGTCGGGTCGGGGTTGGGGTCGGGGGTCAAACCCAACCGTCCGACCTGTGCACACCCCTAATATTAGGACAAGAGGGGAATGAGAGAATTACTGTTTTAACCCCCCAAAAAAGGGGCCATTTGATTTTGCTGTTTAAAGGACTAACGGCAGACTAGCGGTGGTTGGTAATTGGACCAAGTTGAAACAAAATAGAAAATACAGAGTGTAAATTGAGCCAATTATAACTATATAGACCAAATTGACACAAATACTTAACTATATGGACCATTTCAGTTTTTTTCCCATTAATAATAAATTCAATCCCAATGAAAATCAATGGCTTCATCAAACCTATAAAAACCTTCCATATATGGAACTATTGATCATGGCATTGCATTACAACAATTATTGGCTCAAGTTCTTTTCACTTCTTATAGAATATTTACATGTATAACGAATTAAGTGTGTGGAAGACGAAAAATTATTTTTCTAGTGTTGAGAAGTTAGAGCGAAAGGCTGAACATTCGCTATTTTTGTGTAGGTGTATAGCTATTTTTTCTCAACTTTTGTCATTTTGGAGCGTTGCAAATTTGCAAGTTTAAGCTCAGACTTGATAGCTTGAAACTTCACGAGTTTAAACTCAGGCTTAAGAACTCGAGATTGACTTGCATATTTCACGATTTAAGCTAAGCTAATCACAATCACAAAACTTCAAATTTGAGTCAAGCTTGAACAATTAGTCTTCAAAACTTCTCAAGCTCGAGATCCGAATTTGAACACCTGTAATAAGGACTTGAGCCAAGCTTGATCAATACTGGTTTGGCTTGATTAGCACCCCTTATCTTTATGTCTATCTGGTGACTACCAATTGACCTCGTTAGATTTTTTCACTCACCGCTAATCTAAGATACTCAAACTTGGTTAATCTAGATTTTTTCACTCACTGCTAATCTAAGATTTTTTCAAGTTTTAAATTTTTTATTTTATATATTTTCATATTAACCATTGAAATAAACGTTGGATTCATGCAGAATCGAGCTGTCCCAACAATGATTGAACGACGTTACAATAATGTCAGCAAACAAAGGCCGGGCGAACCTGAACTAGACTTTGATCAATTCCAACATCTCTAATTACTAGTATCTTATTATTAGTCAAGTTGTCCCCTGTTTTTTTGTTAACTAAATAAGGTTCATCATTATTAATTTACTAAGAGATTGACCATGACATACACGAAACAAAGGACGAACAGGACTTCCGATTCCAACCATTGTAACACAGATTTGACATACCTTCCGAACCTTCGTAGGGTATTCTTTAACAAGTACATCAATATACAAATACATCAACTTCCTCTTCATTCAAGTGAAACAACATTTCAGCTCCATCATCGTCTTCCAAGCATAAGTATTTTGTCAAGTGCCAACCAAATACCATAAAATAAAAGTTTGAAATTTGTTTTCTGAAAAGACATTTTACATGAAAAACATTTTACATTGAAACAAACGGAGCCTAAGTGTCACCTTCAATTTTAATGCCTCGCCGTTTGGTAGGTTGTGTGATGCTATCGCATTCATGGCCTGAACCACCTAGAATAACTTTTCTAACCACATTTTTTTCCCTGAAAAGTTCTAATTCATTGGCCTTTGTCATTAGGAAGCAACTAGAACAACTTCGTTTGTCTTCTTTCATCCATGCACGTGAATCACTCCCAACATCCCAAAGGGAGGACGAGGGGCTGTTGTGTCTATCTTACAGCAGCATGCAACTGTGCCAATTTCACCATTTGTTTTAGAAAATCAACGGTCCAGAAAAGAGTTATTTATAACCAGTAATAGAATACTATTACCTCCGTCCCAAAATATTTGTCCATTTCGCAAAACGAGGACTCAAAAATAATGCATTTCTTTCAAGAAAAAATTCAAACTTTTTTCATAAATTAAAAGAACTCATCGATATCTAGTGAATTGTTGAAAAAAAATTAATTTTTCTTGCAAAAATTGCATTATTTTTACGTTCTCGTTTTACGAAACGGACATATTATAGGACGGAAAGAATATTAGCAATAATAAATAGTAGGACCATTTAAATCGTTTAAAATATTTTTAGACGATCTAATTTAGCGCAGCTGCACACTCATGTGTGCCCCCGCTTCCCAAGGCGGTAGTTCGGCATCAAATTTGAAGGGACCATTTGTACCTTACAATGGTCAATAATGGGCAATGAAGGTGATGACATCACAAAAGGGATGCCATCGAAATGAGGTGTGAATGACCTTACCCAAGAGATGTGGTGGTGTAGCGTAGAATGTGCATTACTGGAGGTGCGCACCAAAAAACTTAAAAAACTCCAATGACATTCAACTTTCGACAACATCCCATAGATTCACATTATGCATGGCTTGTGTGTTAGTTTTTATATATTCCCTTTGTCACTAAATAAGTTTTCGGTGCGCAAAATTAGGCCTTACAAAAGATACATATTTTTCATTGCAAAATTTAAATTTTTTTTCACAATCTAATAAAATTCATTGCTATCTATTGCTTTGTGAAAAAAAAATTGATTTTTTTAATTAAACAAATACATCTTTTTGAATGCCTAGATTTGCGCGTTGGACACTTATTTAGGAACAGAGGGAGTATCATAACCGAATAAGGGTTTTCAATTTTCGGAGTACTATTTAGTTCATGCACCTAAGTAGTGGGTGCATGAACGTCATTCAGTATTTATATTGGGTGAAAAACTACTCATTTTTCATCAAAGTCACAACAGATTTTGACTTCGATGATCAGAATTATACTGGGCTTGTTTTGGGTCTTTGGTAGTTTTAGGTTCGTAATTTTTTCTTCGGATGCCCTTGTCCTTTTTATCTTTGTATGTATATTTTCAGAGATTAATAAATTTCTTTTGTTGAGCCAAACAAAAGAAAACAATTCAAGCATGCAAATAAATACTCCTATTATTTTGATGAGTAAGATTGAACCACCTCTTGATTAAAATTTTATGGGCCAATATAAACAAAAATAAGCACTTATGAACATCTAATTGAGATACTAGTTCTTTACAAAATTAATTAGTAAAAGGTTATGAAGTTAAAATTTGACTTTGAGAATTGAAGTGAGACTTAGTATGGATCCTAAATAAAGTAGATAATTTCCATTTATTGAATGAACTATCCTTGATACGAGTACGTACATAGCTGTGCGAGCTAATTGACTGAATGATAGAAAAAGCAGTAATTTTTTGATTCAAGTAAAAACTAAAACTACTAATTTTAGGAAAAAAACTGAACTCTTAAAAAAAATAGAAACAAAAACAACAGATACAAATGAAGAAGTACAAAGTTCAATGGGGACTGTGGCCCTGGTGGGCCTAGAGTGGCTCCGCCAATTCTCCTAGCCTCCTTTATTAGAACAGCAAAAGGCGGAGAAAAACTGCATTACCGCGATATCAATAAGTTTCCACATAAGGGCAAGTTAATCGGTAATGTGAAGAGCTCGCACTTAGGATTTAGTACATTAGTTTTGCCTCTTTGTGCTTATTGTTTATTCTTAGTTTTTTTGAATTGGCTCGTTTTCCTTATCTCTGCCTTTGAATGGAAATCTTGTATATGCTGAATGGCTTTATCGAATGAAGTTATTAGCTTCGGATTAAAAAATAAAAAACCAGGCCAAGTATGTATCCCCATCCTCAACCAAGCACCTCACAGATCAGATCTCGTAAAAACCCAGCACAAATATATAGCACTCCCTCCGTTTGTCCAGTCCGCAAAACCAAAATGTAAAAATAAATACAATTTTTGCGGGAAAGGTTCAAAATATTTTCAACAATTTACTAGATATCAACGAGTCCTTTTAATTCATGAAAAAAATTTGTATATTTTCTTAAAAGAGATGCATTAATTATTTTTTAATCCTCGTTTTACAGACCGAACAAACATTTTGGAACGAAAACTTTCATAAGAATCTTATACCAAACTGTAGACAATGCAAACGTATCTCCCCCCAGTTCCTATGGCAAGCACGACATTTCCCAATGCATTTCTAATTTGCTGGGGTTAAATTAATTTCCGGCATTTGAATGTAACAATTGTACGAAAAATCAAACACTGATAGAATCACCAACAAACAAAACATGGAGATATATATATATATATATATATATATATATATATATATAGGGGCGGATCCTCCCACACAAAACTTAACACAAAAGTTGACACTCCATCTCAGCCATTAAAACCAAGGGCTGAGATCAAAACTTAAAACACTCCCTTTCTTCTCCCACTAACGCCGTTCTCTCTGAACACGTTAAAGAAAATAACGTCGTTCTCTCTCTCAGATGTCTCTCTCTCTCTCTCTCCCTATCGCCTGTTCATCTTCAGACTCCATTAATCTCAGTCTCAACTCTCATCTCTGTTCTCTCCCTCCCTCACGCCTGTCCCTCGCGCCGTTGAGCCTCACCGTCGCCATCTGCCGTCGCCGTCCGTCGAGGTATTTGCTTCTCCGACGAGGGCTTCCTTCTCTGTACTCACCCTCCCATGCCTCGTGCACAACTTCTCGGTCTTGTCTTTGTCCGCCGGAGTTAGGGACCTTCTTCTCTGGAAAAAAAAGGGTTCCGATGAGCCTTTCCAGTGGTCACGGAATCTTAGAGAATCAGTCTCGGATTTGGGTACCAATTTCTTGAAGGAAAAAGAATTACTCCAGTTTTTTTTCCTGAATTAGATATGTTTGTTAATAATTTGTGTTTTTTAGGGTGTTTTCGGTGAATTTTGTTTCAGCTAGATTTTGAATTTATGAGATGGATGCATATAGACGCCAAGTGTTTGATGTAATTCCCCAAAGGTGTTTCTGCTGTTAGGGTCTTTGTGGGTTGGATAAATTGGCAACAGAAACAGTGTTAGGGTAGTCGTAGCGGTGGAGGTTGTTGGTCAGTTGGCTGGGGACTGAGGAGTGGGTGGTTTTGGTAATTATTCCATTTGATACTATGAGAGTGAAACTGTTTGTGGGAGGGAAACAATAGAAAATAATTAGGAGTATGCCGCTATTTGTTGTTGGAATTTGGATGAGTTTTGCGGCTGTTCACATTTCCTACTATGGGTGATAAATGAGCAAGTAATAATTTGTTCGAGCTTCGTTTGAAACTATAACGAGCTTCAAACAGTTTACTTTTTGTCTTGCTTTTGTATTGAGGCCAATTGCAATTTATTTCGAGCTTCGAACAGGAGCCTCTTTTCTTGGTTTTTTTCCTGATGTAATGCCTCTTTTGATGCTTTTTGGGCATATTTGAAAGATTATGGAACGTCTTTGGAGGTTGGTTCAGTTGTAATTTTATGCTTACAGTTGCTATCTAATTGCTGCTTTTGACTGATGAGGACGACGGGGTTACTCCCACTACCATAACATCTCCCAGGCTGCTATCCTCAAATTTCTTTCAAAATTAGTGTGGGTGTGAACTAAGTTGTGTATTTATGACTTGTGTTTGTTTTCTAGTTAAGTACAATAGAACTGGTACACTACAACATCCTAGTAGGCTGTTTCTCAAGTTGGAAATTAATCATCTGAGCCCAGGTTTATCTTTGAGCCTAGGTTTATCTTTTGTTGATGGGAAGTTCACAATATCTCATTTTGTATTCATAATAAC
>BPLS01028169.1:0-45964 GCA_019656275.1 Rhododendron kiyosumense
TATAACAGTTGTGCTCTTTTGGACAAATTTGCCAAGCATAGTAAGATAATTGTTTTTGCTATTTACCTGTCTTATCAAGTCTAGGCAAAGGTACCGCTTAATGTCGCGCCGGAGCCCTTCCGGCAAGTCTTTAATCAGCTCCATCTCATCTTCTCCTCCCATCGCCCTCCATCTCTGCCTCTCAAAGTGACGGACTCTTTGCCTCAACTGAGACGGCAACTGTCTCCGCCTCATCCACCACTCCATATCGCGGCATCTCAGCTGCATTTTCCTCTTCTTCGCCATGACCGCGTGTAAAAATACCTTCACAAATCCAATTGATCAATTCACTCCTCAATTCTGGACCATTTTTCATATACCTAAGCAAGTTAGGAAAAATAAAATCTTAGCCTGCAAAGGTGAAAGGAAAAAGGGGTACCTGAATATTTCCAATCAATAGGGTGAATAGCATTAGGCCACTGAGGACAATGCATATGCTGAATATAACTTCTAGCCAGTTACTCGTGGGCTCAAGATCATTGCCGAAAGTGCTGCAAACCATATGCCAAAATACTTAAGCATGGTGTTCAAGAACTCTATTAGCCAAAGGACTAATATAAACACTATAAATCATCTATTTAAGCGAAGTTAAGATGGAAAAAACTTGAATGCATAAATTGTCTTTGATCCTCGTGACAAAGTGCGTGGAGTACACATGAATGTGTGGTGGAAATAGGGGTTTGGGGCACCACGGGTCTCTGCCCCCAGGGCACTGAATAATCTCTCATGATTTCCCTAGGAAAATTTATTGGGTTTGGACTAATTTACCAACTAAATTGTGCTTTTGCAAAAAGTTTGGGATATCAATCTCCTACTGTGTAGAGCGGCCCATCTGGCTGCTTATCTTGGTAATCGATAGCTCGAATCTTAACCGAGCAATGGATGTTTCAGATTCGTATGCGCTTAGATTCGATCTGAGAGTTGTCTAGGTCATGTCTATTACTCAAAGAGACGGAGTAGAACATAAAGAATTACCTGAGGGTCATTAAACCCCAAAAAATGGGATAAAGAACCTTGACAGCTAGGGAGTTGCTGGAAATGACCGGAAGAGCCCATTTGTAGATGCCGTATCGATAGGCCCCGTTCACGTCTAAGCACATTGGCATTCTGATCACCGTTGTTACGTTACCGCCGCACGGATTTCCCAATGTCTGCGCCGGCAACAAAAACTGGTAACAAATTTCCTCCGAGCACGACAACGAGAGATTGCACGACGTTTTCTGATCGCATTGCTGCCTTAGGCATGATGCTACGCGTTGTATCGCGAGTACATACCAACATCCTCCAGCAACCTGGAAGTTTTATAAGGTGAAAATTGATTGATTGCTCATTTGCCAAATTATGTGACTTCGTCGATAAATTGTGTTGAAATTTGGTCTAGAAATTTGAAAGTTGATTCTTGAGAAAAAAACATTTCAAATCATGATAACCTGTTAAATGACCTGTTGGGCCTCAAATCTAAGTTTAACAAAAACCAAGTAAAAGGGTATTTGTGAAAATTTAAACACTTTTCAACCCAGAAACTTGTAGTCAATGAAAAGGGAGAATTTTCTTAATGAGCAAACAAATTGGGACAGAGAGAGTATATAGATATAATATTTTGTTGGTAATATACAAATACATATGATGTGGGGATCCGGGAAGCAAAGTCACTATAGGGTTGCAGTGAACATTTTTAGCCGTCCAAAATTATTTCCAACGATCTAGATTAAAAAAAAAAAAAAACTCTTCCATGAAAGAAAAAATTTAATCCGGACTGATGATTGCTGAAATAGATGATTAAAATGCTCACTACAGGATTCCCGAATCCATAATTTGGTCCCCGGCTACAAGAATCCTGCATCCGCCATGGTTGGTGCGCGTTTAAATGCCGTATATGGAGAACGGAAGTTTGGGAGAGATAAGAAGCTCACATGAGAGGCAATGAAGTAAGCAATGAGGTTAAGGCCAAAACCCCACCAAATAGTGCCAAAAATGTAGCCAGTGACTTTGGCCATTCTCTTCATCAAACAAATGCTGTGGTAAACTTTGGGGAGGAATTGGAACAAGAATATCAGCAGAAGTATCGTCATTATCAGCTTTATCTGCTCTTCTCGTATCAGCCTAGGCACCACTAACCAAAACACAGCCTGTGCCAAAAAAAAATGAAGCACAAGGTAATTTGTTAACACAACTCTGAAATACTAGTTTGACGTGGTTGAATTATTCAGTGAAGAAAACTTCCTCAGCAGCACCCTAGTATATTATACAGTGTTCTAAAAGTTGGCCGCCTAAGCGCTAATCGGCATAGGCAATGTTCCAATTCCTAGGTTAAGCAGCTGACTATTTGGCACCTAGTCCCTGCCTGGGTGCTTAGGGCGGTTCTTTTCCGCTTGACTAGCACCTAGCAACTCTTAGAACATTGAGTACATATCGTGAAGTCAATCCATTGTATAAATAACTATCAAACAATCATTCATTTCGTGTGACACTTTAAGTACGTGATATAAATCACGATGTTACCTAATGACTTTCGTGTAATACCTATACTTGGCGAAAAATTATTCATTGCTCTTGAGGTACCGCTGGCCACGTGATGGTCCAAGCTCCTTCTCCACCATACATTTGAACCCCATTACAATATGTAATAGAGAAAGAAAATGCTTGAGATACCACGTGATAGTATCCGAGTAATTATTCAATTACTTGGTGCTTGCAAAGTGTCAGATCAACAAATCTTTAACCAAAAAAGGAATATAAGATCCTTTGACGTAAGCGGTAAGCGGGGAAGTACGCCTGACGGGCCGTAAACTGTATCACATGCAATGGTGATAACACCACATAAAAATAGTCACCAACTCATCATTATAAGCGGATAGAAAAAAAAAATCATACTTATAAAGAACACATATATAGTACTATATGTTTTTGATAAGCCAGGCGTCCGGACTAATTTACGCATATCTCGATTAATTTTAGAGTTCTAATCCCACTGTCAACTTGTCGGAGTCTCAATTAAAGCGGCACATATATTTTAGGCATTATGTATGGACCTTTTAATCGTTATTATGAGAGTGTGTCATATATGAGTGCTTTTAGGTTTTTTTTTTTTTTTATATATAAAAATTTAGAATCTGCACATGGGTCAGAGGATTCACATGAGTCTCTCTGAACCCCTTCTTAATCCGAGTAAAAAAAAAAAAAAAACCCCTTCTTAATTAATTAAGAGAAAAATCTTTAAAATAAAGATTTTATCAGCCTCCCTAAAGTATTCTACTAATTTGTCTTTGAGACCCTGCCTATTCAAAACCTCTTTGATACACATTTGAAGATACTAAAATTCGCGAGAGCGATGATTAAGGACGGAAGTGCATAACAATTTGAAGGATTTTGTGGCTCGCACTATGTATACTCCATTATCCTTCTTACACGTAAAAATACATCTAGTATAAGAAAATAAAGAACTACTCTAATATTCCTGCTAATTAGGCCCTGTTTCCATTAAACTACAAGTTGTAAATTACAATGTTTTTGTTTTATCTTTATATATTCAAAATTTTGAACTTTTTCTAGAATTTCTTCAAAAATTCTTGTGTAAAATTTATAATTTTTTTAAGTATTTTTCCGATTTCTTTCGTTGAGACAAATCACTAATACATAAATGTAAGAAAAATTAGAATAAGGGCAAAATAAGAAATAGTAGTCTACAACTTGTAATTTAGCAAATCAAAAAATTACCCAAATAACCCATTACTTATTCAGCGGTGAAATCGAAATGACAAAATTACCCTTCTCGCTATCTCGTACCACGACGAAGAAAACCGTATTTCCCTCTCTACCCGGGACTGACCTGAGGAACCGGCAGTATGACGAAGAGGTCGAACCAGAACCCCTTGAGCGACCTCACGTAGTGCAACGCCACCGCGCGCGGGTCCCACACAAGCTTCCCGCACCCCACCACCAGCGACTCCCTCGACACATACGCCAGCCGGAACTGCAGCCACAGGTGGCATAGGTGCACCGCGTCCGCGCACGTGCGGATCACCGTCACCACCGCCGCCAGCCCGCCGTCCATGTACAGGCACGGCTCGCCGCCGCGGCCAATGGAGAGCGCGTAGAAGAACAGCGGGTCGACAGCCAGCGCCATGCCGCGCGCCAGCAGGAACACGCGGTTCCACCGCTGGACCCGCTTGCTGCGTGGGTCCAGCACCGATCCGAAAGGACCTGATGCTTTCCGGGTCCCGGCGGCCCGGCTAAGCTTCTTTCCGGGCCGGTTCTTTATCGGGATTAACGACGATCCGGCCGAGGCCTCCCATTCGGGTTGGTGGGCCCGGTCGCAGCTGGTGGAATGGAAAACCGGGACGCCTACTTGTGTACAGGCGTAGCATTCGACGGAATAGGAAATTGGGCTCTCGGGGGAGGCGCCGGCGCTGTCGTTTCGGTCTGGAGATGACATTCGTCGCCGGAATATTCCGAACCACCTGCGGGTGCCAACAGTATAATTCATACAAATAGGTGAGAATTTTGTTGGACTGATTGAATAATTCAATACTTCTAACAGGTATTGATTTTCGCACTTCAATTCTTTTTTTGGACCGATTTTTTGAGTCGTACCCCAAAATTTGACTTCTTTATGCCTTGTTTGGTTTGGTTTTTGAAAAAAAAAATTCAACTTAAAAAATATTCATTATCCTTACTTTTAATCAATCATTACTTTTCACTCATTACGCATATCTCCAATCATTATTTTTATTTCTTTCTCTATCTCCCTCCACTCATTATTCCTATTTTTAATTATTACACTATTTCTCTATCTACTCACAACCCTAAAAAATTTCTCAAAAACTCATCTAAACACAGCAACAATGATTGACAATTATACATAAGGTCAATCCTCAACTAAAGTTTAAGAGGCGACTTCTTTAGGTCCTAAAAAAAGTTTAAGACTCATAGGGTCCTAATTATTTTTAGTACTTGATAGGCTATACATAAGCTTAATTTTTTTATTAAAAAAATTATTTAGGGTCTGTCTTTCAAAATTCGCCTTAAGCCACTAAAAAGTCAGGCAACCCTGATTAAACATGTAGCAAATGAAATATAATGTGCATTTACAATAAATAAGATTATGAAAAAATCATTATTATTGATAAAGATAGTAAGAGAGAGGAGTTAAAATATGCGGTGTGCAGAGTCTAGCTGGTACGGTACATACCTAGAGAGAATGGATGGCATGGTGGATATGGAAGGAAGAGGGGAACCATGGGATAGGAACCGTGACGAAGAACTTTAGAGTGAGAAGGAGGATTGATGAATTAGCTGAGAGATGGTGAGATGTTGCATATATAATTGAGAGGAGAGAGAAAATTAAAAAAAATTGAAAACTCCAAGGCGTTTAGCCCAGCGAACACGAGAAAACAAATAAATATTTATTCTTCACGTCCACGAGGTTGTCTATTTGGATTTCACGGAGGTTATATATTCCGAATCTCGAGGCCACAGGAGTATTTGCTCGGCTGATAATTTCAAAACTAAACGAGGTGTATGCAATCTGAACCGAATATCGGATTATTTAGATGAGAGAGAGAAAAGCGTAGGGGAGGAGAAGTGGGCTTGTGTGTCGTGTGCTGTTTTGTGTCTCTGCGGGTTAATGAGTTGTGGGGACTTGTCGGGGTGCACATCAAGGTTGGCGTCGTATGGTGAGTGGACGAGCAAGTGTCTCGGCTGTGGGCCTCACTCCCAACGAGGTAGATTCCCACTCTCTTGGTTGATCCATTTGACTTACCGTGCAAAGGCTCGTTGTTTATTCAGTAATTATTCAGTAGTAGTCAGGAGGGAGGACAATCACACGATGCTATGAACCATTTAAGAAACTGCATATTTATGTGAATCCATTAAATAGACATCAGGAAAATGTGTAATTTGTTCAAAAAATGAAATTTTAACTGAAGAGAATTTAATAGGATCCACACTGCGCGAGGAGGGTTCAAGTGAGTTTTAGATACTCCTTGGTAAGGAGTTTAAATAGGTGAAAGAATGAAGAAATTCCTTCGAGAGATGAATGAAAAATTCTCTCAAAGTGAATTTCGGATCAACAATAGTGTACGGTTGGCTGATCATAGCTGGGTTGATTATCCAGAGTTGTTACCCACGATTGTGTATTCAATTTAGGGAATAATAATTGTATCAGTTTGATTTCAGAATTGAATTGCAGAATCAATTCCTCTATAATAGAATTTTAACCAAAGAGAATTTGATGGGACCCACACCGCACGAGGTGGGCCCAAGTGGGTTTTAGATACTCCTTACTAAGGAGTTTAAACCGGTGAAAGAATGAACAAATTCCATCGAGAGATGAAAGAAAAATTGTCTCTCAAAGTGGGTTTAGATCAACAACAGTGCACGGTTATTTGGTCATACCTGGGTTGATTACTTAGAGTTATTACCCACGATTGTGTATTCAATTTCGGAAATAATAACTGTATTAATTTTATTCCATAATTGAATTGCAGAATCAATTCCCCTATTGATTGTATAGGCTCCTCCATGAATACCCCCTCATTCAGTTACAAAAGGGGATCTCTACCTTTGGTTTCAACATACCGGAAATCCATAGCTTCTCTTCTTCTGCTATCCAATTGTTCTTTTCAAGAGAGAGAGTACAGACACAAGTTCGTTTGACGGGCAGTCTACAGTGGTGTTCTGTCGTTTAAGTGGTAACTAAGTCAACCCTGAGAAACAAACACCAACACAACCTCTAGCATCGGTGAGGTGGCGAATTTGTTTTAAGGGCTCCGTTGTACGAAACGGGTCTCGATTTGCAAATTCTTGTTCCTTTACAGTTCATGTTCTATATAATGTAATTTTGTGTTCAAGTTGTAAATCTCTCAATTTCTATATACTGTAATTTTGTGTTCAAGTTGTAAATCTCTCAATTTATAATTTTTAGAAATTAGTGAATTTCATTATTGTTTTCCGCACTATTTTCCGACATAATTGATGGATGCTCCGGAGTGTCACGTGACGATGTTTCCAAACTACCGAAGAATTTCGCCCGCATTCCATTTCTTGAGTTAAAATTGAGTGGTGCACAGTAGGGTGAACTGTCTTAGAAAAGCATCGTGCACATGGTAGTTGGGACTTGTCTCGATCGAATAGCTTCTGCCTTCTTGTAGCCACACTTGAAGTTTAAGTTATTAGTACAGTTTAGATATTACTTTAAGAGTACTTTAGACGTCACAAATTGATTTTAAGTTAGATGGCAGTACAAATGTGCAAATTCTAACACGGTATTAGAGATGGGTGGCCTTGGGAGCTAAGTCTTTGTCCGACTCACAATCTACTTTTTTTTTTTTTTGTGTCCAGATCAATTTACGATTACCGTGAAGCACCTCGGTATCGATTATTACCACTTTTTCTTGTCTCGTCTACCACAACAAAAACGGTCTATCACGATGAAAACTGGCGACGAAATCCAAAATTCGTCACCAAATGGTACTTTTTTGCGAGGAAATCGGATTTCGTGGGACTTTTTTTATGAGAAAATTGGATTTTGTCGCCAAATGATACCTATTGGCAACAAAAAAAAAAAAAAATCCTCATCAAATGGAGCATTTTTGCGAGGAAATTAATTTTTTGTCGCCAATTCGTACAACTTGACGACGAAATTAATTTTTCGTCGCCAATTCTTAAAAAAATTTAAAAAATTCAGAAAAATAAATAAATTTATTTAAATGAATAATTCTATTTTCTGTGTATATTACATATATTTCACACATTGGTTAATTTGAAAATTCTCAAAAAACGTCTATATATATCTGATTTTGCATAATTATCAACAAAGTGTTGGTTGGCTGAGTCATTGTTCAAGAACCTGTGGGTCTCGAGTTCGAATCCGTGCATCTCCAAAGTGGAAGAAAAATTTTGAATTTGGGTGTTTTTGGTGACGAAAATAAATTTCATCAGCAAAATGTACATTTGATGACCGAAAAATTCGTCGACAAAAGGTGGCACCCCTTTCGGGTGATACAAAAGATGATGAAATGGGGCGATAAAATTTTTCGTCGCCAAAAGCTTTAGTGATGAATTTGGCTTCTTTGGCGACGAATTTTTTTCGTCGTCATAGACCTTTTTTGTTGTAGTGTACCTTGCATGCCCTAGTTGTACTAGTCAATTTGTAATTATAAGTTGGATGCGTCTCGGATCATGCTAACACACTGAAGTCAAGTGGAGAGATGAAAATTAGTGAGGATTCGAGTCCAATAGTCATTGTCTCTCTCTCTCTCTCTCAAAAGTGATGAGGATGTACGAATGGATTGTACAATGTATAGATGCCGTGGAAGAGTTCAGAACGTCATTCCATATAAGCACTTGAACAACGTTTTCATATATATGTGGTGGGATTAGAGAGGTGGAAGCTTCCTATCACACATAACTTTCAAAAGAGAGTGACAAAACCAATCCACGCAATTAATAATTCCGCTATGAAAACCGACGGGAGCAACCGACAGTCACAGGGGCCCAAATTCCAAAACTTGAGTCCACATCCCAAAACATAAGTGTACGGTTCAGTACACTTATGAAACAAAGACAGCTCCTAGGGTTTCAAACACATAAGTGAAGAGCATCACATTCGTCTCGACGAAAAAATTTATAAATCAATGCTTGATTTTTTTGTTAGACCTTACGTGATCGGGCGCTTTTATGTTTTTGAAAGTTTTGCAGAACAATTTTGTTAGCTATGTACACACACATAGTCGCTTATCAATTAATCAATCACTCAATTTCCGTTTGACTAAAAAAAAAAAATCAGTCACTCATTAGGTTCTAATTAACGATATTCTTTGCAATTCGTAATTAAAAGTTGCTTCACCGGTAAAATGAAAAAAGTGTATCGTTGAGTAGGTGAAATACATTTTTATTAGTGTACTTGCTTTAAGAAGATAAAATTCCTGTGGGGCGGAAAAATTATTCAATGCAATTGTGGCACCGCCACATTTGTTGGGTATTCCCCACTACATTTATTGGGTGAAGCTCGAGAAATTTGTCCTCTATGAGATCGTCTATTCCAATTTTGTGAAAGCCAAAACATTTTGAACCTCGAGGCCACGAGAGTGTTTGCACAGATGATAATTTCAAAACTAATCGAGATGCACGCAATCTCAAAACTAATCGAAATGCACGCAATTTGAGCCGAACATTGATGAGTTATTTAGATGAGAGAGAGAGAAAACCGTGGAGGGGGAAGTGGGCTTGTGTGTCGTGTGCTGTTTTGTGTCACTGCAGGTTTAATGAGTTGTCGTGGTGCACATCAAGGTTGGCGTCGTATAGTGAGTGGACGAGCAAGTGTCTCGGTTGTGGGCCTCAGTACTCCCAACGAGGGAGGTTCCCACTCTCTTGGTTGATCCATTTGACTTACCGTACAAAGTCTCGTTGTTTATTCAGTAATTATTCAGTAGTAGTCAGGAGGGAGGACAATCACAAGTCTGAACCATTTAAGAAACTGCATACTTATGTGAATACATTAAATAGACATCACGAAAACGTGTAATTTGTTGAAAAAATGAAATTTTAACGGAAGAGAATTTAGTGGAATTCACACCGATGAGGTGAGTTCTAGTGAGTTTTAGATACTCATTGCTAAGGAGTTTAAATAGGTGAAAAAATGGAGAAATTCCTTCGAGAGATGAATGAAAAATTGTCTTTCAAAGTGAGTTTTGGACCAACAACAATGCATGATTGGCTGATCATAGCTGGGTTGATTACCCAGAGTTATTATCCACGATTGTGTATTCAATTTTGGGAATAATAACTGTATCAGTTTTATTTCAGAATTGAATTGTAGAATCAATTCCCCTATAATAGAATTTTAATCAAAGAGAATTTGGTGGGACTCACACACCGCGCGAGGTGGGCCCAAGTGGGTTTTTGATACTCATTGCTAAGGAGTTTGAACCGATGAAAGAATGAACAAATTCCATCGAGAAATGAATGAAAAATTATCTCTCAAAGTGGATTTCGAACCAATAACAGTGCACGATTGTTTGGTCATAGCTGGGTTGATTACCCCGAGTTATTACCCACGATTGTGTATTCAATTTCAAAAATAATAACTGTATCAGTTTTATTCCGTAATTGAATTGCAGAATCAATTTCCCTATTGATTGTATAGGCTCTTCCATGAATACTTTGCCTCCTTCAGTTATAAAATGAGACCTCTACTTTTGGTTTTAACATATCGGAAATCCATAGCTTCTCTTCTTTTGCTATCCAATTGTACTTTTCGAGAGAGAGAGAGAGAGTACAAACACAAGTTCGTTCGATGAGCAGTCTATGGCGGTGTTTTGTCGGCTGAGTGGTAACCAAGTCAACCCAGAGAGACAAACACCGGCACAACCTCCAGCACCGGTGATGTGGCGAATTTGTTTTAAGGGCACCGTTGTACGAAACAGGTCTCGATTTGCAAATTCTTGTTCCTTTATAATTCATGTTTTATGTACTGTAATTTTGTGTTCAAGTTGTAAATTCCTCAATATATAATTTTTAAAAATTAGTGAATTTCATTATTGTTTTCCGCACTATTTTCTTACATAATTGATGAGTGCTCTGGAGTATCACGTGACCGTGTTTCTGGACTATCGAAAAATTTCGCCCGCATTTCATTTTCTTGAGTAAAAATTGAGTGGTGCACAATAGGGTGAGCTTTCATAGAAAAGCATCTTGCACATGTTAGTTTGGGACTTGTCTCGATCGAATAGCTTCTTGTAGCCCAATACACACCTCTTATTTGGATGTGTATCATATACACCCTCCAAAATGTTATGAATTGCAGAGAACATGTTACGAACCATATTGTTAAAAAGTTACGAATTGTATAAAGGTTATGAGATACACCAAAATGTTATGAATCATAATAAAAATATTACGAATTGTACTACTGAAAAGTTATGAATTCTAGAACAAAAATTATGAAACACACTAAAATGTTATGAATGAACCATAAAATAAGTGCATATGGTACACCATTTTAAAAGGTGTGTATTGTAGACATTCTCTTAGGCCTCGTTTGATAACCGAACTATGCCTTGGGATTGGACTACCAATCCCAAGGGCTTCCCAAACCCTTGTTTGATAACCTGATTATTACTCTGTTGGGATTAATAGTGAGCTCTATAGGGGGTATTAGTAATACCCCATGGCCCCGTTTGATAACGGGGATAAATAGATGGGATTCGTAAGGAGATGAGACTAGGATTGGGATTGGAAAGGAGATGGGATTATTAATGAGAATGGATTGATAATGAGTATATTTGTTTGGGATGAGATTAAATGATGAGATTATTAATATCATGTTTGTTTTAGATGGGATTAGATGATGGAATTGGATTGATAGAAGAAATTAGTAATGAAAAGGGATTAGTAATGAGAATGGGTTGGGATCGGATTACGAATACCAAGTCCTACGGGGTATTGCTAATATCCCCTAATCCCCGGATTCGGCATCCCAACGGACTAATAGTCCGAACCTTTTTTTGTTACCAAACAAAGTATTAATAATCCCATGGGATTATTACTCCAATCCCAACTCCCAAACCCGTTATCAAACCTAACCCATTCTCATTACCAATTTCTTCTATCAATCCAATCTCATCATCTAATCCCATCTCAAACAAACATGATATTAATAATCTCATCATTTAATCTCATCCCAAACAAACATACTCATTATCAATCCCTTCTCATTAACAATCCTTTCTCCTTACGAATTCCAATCCTAATTCCATCTCCTTACAAATCCCATCCATCTATCACTGTTATTAAACGGGGCCTTAAGTTATTAGTACAATTTACATATTACTTAAAGAGTACTTTAGACGTCACAAATTGATTTTAAGTTAGATGGCTGTACAAATGTACAAATTCTAACACGGTATTAGAGATGGGTGGCCTTGGGAGCTAAGTCTTTGTCGGACTCACAATCCTTTTTCTTTTTTTTTGTGTCCGGATCAATTTTTGAGCTAGTACCTTGATCGACTATTCGTGAAGCACCTCACCATCGACTATTACCACCTTTTCTCATCTCGTCTACCTGTATGCCCTAGTTGTACTAGTCAATTTGTAATTATAAGTTGGATATATAAGTTTCGGATCATGCTAGCACATTGATCGTCAAGTGGAGAGATGAAAATTAGTGAGGATTCGAATCCAATGAATAATCATTGTCCCTCTCTCTCTCTCTCTCTCAAAAGTGACGAGGATATACGAATGGATTGTACAATGTATAGATGCCGTGGAAGAGTTCTGAACGTCATTCCATATATGCACTTGATCAACAACGTTTTCATATGTGATGGGATTGGAGAAGTGGAAGCTTCCTATCACACATAACTTTCAGATGAGAGTGACAAAACCAATCCACGCAATTAACAATTCCGCTACGGAAACCGACGGAAGCAACCGACAGTCACAGGGGCCCAAATTCCAAAACTTGAGTCCACATCCCAAAACATAAGTGTACGGTTCAGTACCCTTATGGAACAAGAACAACTCATCGGGTTTCAAACACATAATTGAAGAGCATCACATCATTCGTCTCAACGAAAAAATTTTATAAATAAATGCTTGATTTTTTTGATAGATTTTACGTGATCAGGAGCTTTTATGTTTTTGAAAGTTTTGCAGAACAATTTTGTTAGCTATGTACACACACATAGTTGCTTATCAATTAATCAATCACTCAATTTCCGTTTGACCAAAAAAAAATAATAATCAGTTACTCATTGGGTTCTAATTAACGCTATTCTTTGCAATTCGCAATTTAAAGTTGCTTCACCGGTAAGATTAAAATCAAGAAACTAATATGCGGAAAAATTACTAAAACTATGGGTAACGGAGCAGTGTCACGCATTATGGGGCCCTTCCCAAGTCCTGTTATTTGATATGAAACATTACATTTCTCTTATTGTTTATTTTTGAAATTTTATATAACGGCTTTATTTATATCAATACAAATGCATTCTGATGTTATATTTTATCGTACAATTCGTATCAAATAATTAAACTTGGGATGGGCTCCATAATGGGCGCACATGTAGGCGGTCTGCTTTGCCGTTGCACAGCAAGCGCACAGCTCCCAGATTAGAGCAATTTTTTCTTACTAAGAAGATAAAATTCGTGTGGGGCGGAAAAATTATTCAATGCAGCTGTGGTATCGCCACATTTGTTGGGTAGTTCCCCACTACATATATTGGGTGAAGCTCGAAATTTTTTTGGTGCCGAGTGGATATATCCCACGTGGTGCCTATTCTGCATATCTAGGCCGTCTAACCTTGGACAGCTTAAATTGAAACCATC
This sequence comes from Rhododendron kiyosumense, assembly GCA_019656275.1. Taxonomy (NCBI): domain Eukaryota; kingdom Viridiplantae; phylum Streptophyta; class Magnoliopsida; order Ericales; family Ericaceae; genus Rhododendron; species Rhododendron kiyosumense. The sequence goes on from BPLS01028169.1 coordinate 13,369, forward strand.
TCTCTCCTCTCTTTTCTCATCCCACCACTCTCTCTCTCTCTCTCATTTTTCTTTTTCCAAATCCAAACCGTTTAGAATTGCAATGGATGGCTTAGATGAGCAGGGTGGGCATCACATGATACCAACCAAGTACTGATAAATTCTTTGTAAAGCTCACAAAAATGTGCGATAAAAAAGAATTTGAAAAACCATCACATGATGATGTTCCAAATATGTTACCCGTAGGACGGGACGGGCGCCCGCATTGGGCACAAGCACAGTACGCAGTTGGGTCCCAGTGATATAGATTAGTTTAGAATGTAGGTGGAACATCGAAAAAGATGGTGCAAAATGCAAATAATAATGAACGCCCGGCTAAAATCAGCATTGGCCCATCATTCTCTTGGGAGGCTGATGGTTTCGTCTCCGCACGGAATCAGAAATGACAAATTGGACGTGCCATGCTACTGTCCATTCCAGGACCACCATTCCACCAATGTGTGTGTGTGTGTGTGTGTGAGAGAGAGAGAGAGAGAGAGAGAGAGAGAGAGGGGGGGTCCTCAGAAAATTTTGAAAAAGAATAGCACAAGATCCGGTGAAGAACGGGTTTCACCTCAAGTCTCTTTCCAAATGATTACTCTATCAACAAATAAGAGGGTGTGGTATTAGAATTTGTAGAGTGATGATTCAGTGCTGTTGGAGCCCACATCACGCGCAGATTCACGGGTTTTTGCCTCTGTTTTTTTCATTATTATATACTCCCTCCGTCCCCATTTGTTTGTCCATTTTCGACATACGTGTCTTTTAAAAAATTGTCTATATCTCACAATCTATAATGTTTTACATAATTTTGAAAATATCATATTTTAGATCTAATTGAGATCTATCAAACAAGATCCATATTACATATAAAAAATATTATAAATTGAAACATATAGACAATTTTGTAAGAGGTCCCAAATAGTAAAAATGGACAAACAAATGGGGACGGAGGGAGTACATTTGTGCAGGAGCTCTGCCGCTTAGTGTGTGGCTGGTCCAAGTATGTGGCGTTTACATAAATGTGTTAAAAAATTTTTTTTGGAGGGTTTTAACTTAAATTTAATTGTCACTAAATAGAGTAATCTTTAGAATATATATATTAACCAATCTTGGGGAGAGAAGTCTAATACCCCCTCACGTGCAATATATCTGGATGCACGTGGAGTCGTGGAGGTGACAGACCAAGAGATTAGGAGCTGAGCGATTGACTCAGGTGACAGAGACTTTCTCACAAAAGGTGAGGCCACCCAAGACCTGACTCTGATACCATGTTAAATTTTTTCGAGGGTTTCAACCTGAAATCAAATGATAATAAATGTAGTAGCCTCTAAAATATATTAACCAACATTGAAAGACTTAAATGAGCGATGTGGGACAAATCTAACATGTGCAGTGGAGAAGGCTCCTGAATTATTAGGTGGTGGTATTTCAGGAGCAAGTAATAATTTTCAATGGTAAATATATATTAGCATTTTTTTTTTTAAAACTTGTCCTAGTCTTATATAAATTGCATATAAACTTTCAAATACCAAGTGGAAATTCACATAGATCCTCTGTAACCAAACTTTTATGTACCCGTGTGCCACGTGAGTTTCAGCCACAGGATCATGTTTCAGCCACAGGATCATTACGTTGTGATGTTTGTACATGCAAGACTGCATAAGCGACTATGAACACATACGGTGGTCACACTGTGTGCAATTGTGCATGCATTAAGTAGTCTGGCCAAGTTAATTTATGTGTAGGGATTTGTCAAATACGCAAACATAAATATTGTCTTTAAATACGTTGTCACCAAGGCTCCTACTCTAAACCCTACCCTATTTCGTACAAATTTTCCATCGTTGTGTAGGGAAACAAAAGGATCTATAACTCAAAAGAGACAGATTATGGAGGTGCAGAAATAAATTTCACCGTTCACGTCGATAGCTAGGCGTCCAACTTTATAATTTTCCTCGACACTTTGAGTACATGAGAATCTGCGTTCGAAATTTCCTTTGAAACCCTTCGCGTATAAGACATACAGGATACATTCAGACTTTAAACATGATGGGATGAGTAATCTCAGAGTTGGAGGGAGGCAACCGAGCTGGTGCATGCAAACGCCCGAGCAATTTGATGTATAAAGTTTTTGGACTTGAAAATTTAGAGCATCCATGCAAGTTTTCAATGTATATAGGAGGCAAATTAATTATTTTTTTGAAACGGCAAAAATATTATTGATAATTAAACCCGATACTGAATACATCGAGAAGGAAAGGAGGAGGCAGATTATTATTAGCGGTACCCATATTTTGCCAAAAGCAATAATTCGCATTCCTCATATATATAAAAAAATGACAAAAACTCATGACCTAGCTAGTTACATAGAGCCAAAACCACTTCTGCGTCAAAAGATTTGTAGGCGCAGATCTGTTTGTGAAGATATGCACAATATCTTATCAGATCGGGAGGGAAAGCAAAGTGTACGTGATGGATGGTGGATTATAAAGAAAATTGTGTATATGAACAAAAGTCCGGCCGAATCTTTGGAAATTGCTTAAGTTGTTCTTCTAAATTTGTTGTTCAATTGTGAATAATTTTTTTTGTCAATCGATAAAAAAGATCATTTACATTCATCTATGAAGTACAAATATGATATATATATATATATATATGTGTGTGTGTGTGTGTGTGTACGTGTGTGTGTGAATAAAAGGGTGCATGTGTGACTTTGAGGATGAGGGAGTGTGTGAATTTGGAAATTTGTTAATGAGGGGGTGAATTTGTGAAAGATGGGCGGGCTGTGTGAAAAATCTTTTTTTTTTTTTAATTCATAATACCACATTCAATATAAATCTTATTTGATATAGTAGATCTTAGTAAGTAGATTTTAAAAATATAAACTTATTGAAAACTAGATGTGCAGTAAAAGTTACAAATAAAGGGACGAAACGCTAAAAGTATTATGAAAGGACCTGGACATGTGCAACATCTTTTTGCGCATGACCTAATCAGAAATAATTAAATTTCAAAGACGGTAGTGGATAAATATTTTGTGCATAAACATACTATTCGCTAAGGGTCCGTTTGATTAGAAAGGAATTTATACTGAAAAGTGAAATGAGAGAAAGTAAAATAAAAGAAAAGAAAAGAAAGTGAAAAGAAAATTTATTTTTTTACATGCGTTTGGTTAAGATGAAATTTTTTGTAAGAATCTTGCAAGAAAAATATATATTTACTAGCTTGCCCTTTTACATATATTTTGGATCATGATAGAAAAGGAAAAATTGTTATGAACATAAGGGGAAGTGTCATAAAATGTGGCAACTTTCATAAGAAAATAATTTCTTTTTGTGTTTTTAGCAAGAAAGTGAAAGCTAATGTACTCATGCTTTAATGAGTAGTACAAGAAAATTCACTTTCTTACAATTTCTTATATTTTCATGCTAATTAAACAGTAGAAAAGTGTCATTATATTCTCTTTCTTACATTTTCTATCACTTTCCCACCACTCAAACGGACCCTAAAGAAAAACTATTCGAGAACTTTACATGTTTAATATTTTCCCATGAATATGTTGGGTCACAAGGAGATCTAGCTAGCTAGGAATGGAGATTAGCAACCACAAAGGCCTATGGCATTGCAATAGATAAGGAACTTCGGGTTGGTGCCGTGCAGTGAGGTACATAACATCGTACTACGTATTTCCGAGCCATCGGATTGTGCATTTAACGGCTCGTATCTCATCTCGACAACCAACGATTGAAAGCCGTTAATTGCTGAGATAAGATCCGAGCCGTCGGATGCACGATCCGACGGTTCAGAAGTATGCAGCATGGTTCTACGCACAGTGTGCAACTATCCCCCAATTCAATTAAGTACATTGTCCCAATAGAAACGGCCGAACAAATGTGGTATCCCTTTCAGCAACTTGGACACGACACTTAACTTGGTGGCCCAAAGATACTGATTTATAAAGGGAGCAAATTAAGGGGGTTGGCAAATGTAGGCCCCTTTCCTTCTTCATCACTACTCTCCATGCATGGATTTGTATGCCATGTTTTTTTCCTCAAGGACAAAAATGATTTTATCAATCTTTGAAAACAAATTAGTATAAAGATTAAAAGGATCCTCAGCACGAGGCATCACAACGGGGCACAGAAATAACTCAAAAATGGCAACCCCGCACGCTGCTGATCATCAGGACCCAAAGAGAAAATAACAACTCAAGATTGGTAACATTCCAACAAAGGAAAAATGTTCAAAAAAAAAGCCCCCTAGACTAGCTCCTCAAACCATAAAACATTAATCCGAAACCAAACATGGCTCTATAACTCTCTTCATCAGTTCCCTCTATTTGAGCAATCCTCCTGATCACTTTCTCCGCCTCACAATCATAGCCAGATTTGAATGCCATGTTGCCTGATACACTTGGATAAGGATTTATGTCTATTTTGTTAGATTTTTTCGATTGATAAGTATTTGTTGCTTTCCTCTTAGGCTCTTACCCTACGAGGTAAAAATATAAGTTATTTAATGAATATTATTTTTTATTCTTAACTCTTACTAACTTTACGTCAATTTCAATATATATATATATATATATTCATCTCCACAATGGCAATTGAAAAGAATGAAAAAACAAGAATGTAAGACAAAAATAAGTTAAAGCAAACATTTATTTTGACTAATTGTCTACGTTGCACTTTTTTCAAGTACACTTTTATTCTTACTTTTTTTTCCCCTCCCTCGTTGAAATGAATTTTAAAAAGCCCAAAACTTAATCCAATATTCTTTTTCATCTTCGAAGTCGATTTCTTCTTCTTGTTCTTCTGGATCCTCAAAAGAAGTCACATTTAGAATCTGAAGTGACATTTTTGTTACCTCCACGGTCCTTGAGATAAAATTGTATAGTTTGTAGTTTGTACCAAAAGCTAAATAAATAAAAGTTCACTAACAAGTGAGTCAGTGACAATGTAAATAAGCCAAATACACAATACTTAAAAGAATTATCTTATCCTTTTTTTTTGCACGAAAAGAATTATCTTATCCTTTTTTTTTTTTCACGAAAAGAATTATCTTATCATGCTAGTACTTTTCTTATCTAATGTGCAACTATATGGACCCTGGGGTGCTGTAGTACACCCTCGCACTACACGTACTATATATAGAGAGAGTAAATTTCTTTTGCCAGCGGCCGAAACTATGAGTTTTTTCCATCATCATTATTTTGGGCCGTACAGTGCGTTAATGTCAATTTGAACAATTCATTTTGTAGGATCCGCAGAATAGTATTCTCATTCAAAAAATTAGATTCGCAGAACATTGATAGGTGTATCAAAATTTAAGTTTAATTTGGTTTATAAAATGGATGGTCATGAAAAGTTTAACTTGACAGGATTAGACCGTTCATTTTATAAACTAAAATTCCACTTTTGATTGATCTATTGATATCCAATCAAAAAACTAAGTTTCTGGTTCTGCCCATTGTGGACCCCACCATGCCTCACCTTCTTCCTCGCCAGTGAGTCGTTGTAGCACTTCTTCCTCAAAATTTAGTGTTCGATTTCTTGGAGGGTTCCAATCTAAAATTAATTGGCAATAGGTTGGTGAATCCGGATTGATTTCGGTTCGCATGTTTAAACTCAGATGACCCGCGAGCTAAAATCAACCCGGATTCACCTATATATATATAGTCCTTTTCAGGTCCGGACACCTTACGGTCCGGACCGTCCGGACCTCCCATTTTCCGATCGAATTTCGATGATTCGAGCCGCTCAATGTGATCAGAACGTGATTTTAAGGGTACTTACGAAATATTAGCAAAAAAAAATGATATGGAAGGGCTTGATTTGAACAATTTTTTATTGAACGGTTCAGTAAAAACTGCTCGGATCAATCCCTTCCCGATCATTTTTTTTGCTGATTTCTCGCGGGTACCCTTAAAATCACATTCTAAACACATTGAGCGGTTCGGATCATCTCAAATCGATCGGGAAAGGGGAGGTCCGGACGGTGTGGAACGTAAGAGGAGTGAACTTGAAAATTTGTGTGTGTATGTATATATATATATATATATATATATATTTGTGATTGTATTGGATAGCCTAAATGCAAAGGGGGTTATGTTTGATAACTAGTGAAAGTGAAAATTGGCAAATTTTCTTGGTAAAATGTGAACTGTTAGTTTTTTAGCCAATGTAAGAAGTTGTATTCAACTGTGGGGTGAAAGTCTATGCAACAGAGAGGAACCCCATTGGCGCAAATGGGCGTTCACAGACCGGACAAACCATTAGAGAGGGTAATCAGAGAACAATAAATACAACCCTATTTCAAACTCGCCTAGTAAGATTAGGTTCGCAGAAAATAAAACAAATACCAAGCACATGACCGACGAACTACCGGACTAAATCCGGACATAAACCGGATTAAATCTGAACAGAAATCAAACTAAATCCTGACAAAAACGAAATAAAATAAAATAAAAAACCTTTCCTCCTTAATTCAGTAGCCTGCCTTTCGAGAATTTTTTCATTGCCGGCTGGGCACGGGACACGTGGTGTCTGGCACCATCTCGGCAGTCCAATAAAGTTTTGGACGGTCCAGATCTATTCGGCTGTTTTAAAGTGTGAAATAACTAAAATATCCCTCGACAGCCGAACAGATCTGGACTGTTCAAAACTTCATTGGACGGCTGAAATGGGACACAGGCACCACGTGTTCCATGCCCACCCGGCACTCAAAATTTTTTCCTTTCTCTTGCCTACACTTCACTGCTAGACGAAGATGCTCTTTTATGACCAGCTTTAAGCAGAACCGATGGTGGTGATGTTTACAGTACCAAAGAACATGAGAACTGCACTGGCGCAGAACTGCACATGCATTTGTAGAAAACTAGAAAGAATGATTTTCGATCATGTTCAAATTGCGGCTTATCAATTAACCATTCTACTCTCACGGTTCACATGATATTTGCACCGACGAATGAAGTGGTGTTTTCGGTAGTAAAAAATTTATAGAATTTTTTATTATGGTTGAAAAATTATTAAGTGTTTCCGATAGTGAATAAATTGTTGATAGGTTTGTCATGAGTAGAGTTACTGTAGCAAAAAAAAAAGTTTTTTTTAACAACTTTTTTATTAGTTAAAACCAAATGGTAAAATATTGAAACTTTTTTGTTAGTGGAAATGAGATGGTAAAATGCGTTAAGTTTTTGCAGCTCATTTGGTACATAAGAGTTCGCGGAGAGAAGAAAAGAAACGGAGAGAGAGCTCAATATCTCCCTCATTTGGAAGGGGAAGAGGGCGAGAGAGGGCGAGAGACGGAGGTAGACCAGAATGTACCCCTCTCAAGCCCAGTTCGGTTTCTCGCCAAAAGTGGCGAGACTTCGTGAGAAAGGGGAGCGTGTGGTACACCCCCTCGTTGGATCATCGACGGACGAGTGGTTGTGCGTCGCCGGAGAAGAGAGAGAGAGAGTACCAGGTTTGCCAGAGATGAGAGGGAGAGAATTTCAACTCGTCAGAGAGTCACCGGAACTCTACCAGTCACCTGTAAAAACTTGATTTCTCACTGTTAGTTGGATGGGAGGGTGAAAAATCACACCCCTTTCTTTTCTTTTCTCACTAATAAGGGATAACACACCCTTTTTTTTTTCTTTTCTCACCTCTTCACCCAAAGAAGCTATTAGTGTTTTTTTTTTTTTTTTTTATAGTGAAAACACCCCCTAAGTCACACAAATTGCGTGAGCGAATGTGAAAATGTCTTTTTCAAAACCTTCCAAGACAACTAAAATTCACGAGATTAATAAAGAGCACGAGCAAAGGCTATTTTGATGAATTATAGTACTATATGTGAGTAAGCTAACAAGTACGCAGTATATATTGGATGTTCTCCTTCAAAATTTTCCTACATTATTGCAAAAGACAATTTCGTTCACGTGGTCATTTTCCCCCTCCCACATACGCCCTTGTTTATCATACCTTCCTTTTTCTTTTTCAAAGGGTAAAAACAAAGGTGTACAATGTAGTGCTTTTTGGAGAAGAAAGAAAAATTTTAAAAATAATAATAATAACTTGCACGCTTATAATATATACTTTTATGGCTAGAAATTCATCTAATTTTTTGTAAAGATTGGATCAAGCATTTACAAATAACCAATATATTGAACTGATTTTTTGTAAAGTCGCACGAAAAAATAAATTACTGAACTGAACGGATCATTTATGTAGAATCTCTTAGTGGGCCTTATACACCGTTTGTACAATATCTGTATGCTTATGGTCGGCGCCATAGCTTTTTGGTTATTATAGATGCTGGCTTTTCCAAGTTAGAATTTTGGAATTGTACGGAGATTTTGGTTAATTTCCGATCAGTAACCAAAACTGAAGGGTAAATTTTTAGAAAGTTGGAGATTTCTAAACTTAATGATTATGTTTTCGTAAGAAATTGTGTTATTAAAAATGGACAAATAAATTAGGACGGAGGGACTATGGAGTATTTCGGCAAAAAAAAGCCAATTTGGCGTTTTGTTTTATCTTTATTCATTTTTAATTACATTTATTAGCTTTGCATTAAACTTTTATGGGTTATTGATTTATCTCGACGAGAAGAATCGGAGAAGTAAAAAATTCTAACCGAAACTCATAATTTTTTAATAAAGACAAAAGTGAATAAAAAAGACAGACTTTTCGCCTTATTTTTGCCAACTTAGCTTCTTCTTCTTTTTTTCTTTCCAAAATAGGCCTATGTATCTTCTGCAATAATACATATCTCATTTCTAGAGGACTCGAGAAAAAAAAAATCTCATCAATAATTGAATTTAGACAATGACAGGTAACTATACTCATCACTTTCAAAAGGGTACAAACACAAGTGGACCAATGCTTCTCGATCATCATCCCCCGTCGCGTATCGATACAGTATTATTATCAACAAAAATGCTACATGCACAACAGTTGTCCAAAACTCTTTGCACAACCGATCGCTATCCTTCCATTGTTGGAATGGACGGTCTAGATTTGCTTAGAGAATAAATAAACTATTCGCGCGAATAGTTTATTTAAAATCTAGACCGATCGAAAATGCTAGTAGCAATGCTTCATTGATCTTTATTTGGCATTTTCAAACGAATTATGATGAGATCAATTGTTGCGTTTGCAATAGCATTAAACGTGGTTAGCAATGCTTCGTTGATCTTGAGAGAGAGAGAGAGAGAGAGAGAGAGAGAGAGAGAGAGAAAAATCGAGAAGGGTCTTCTTGGATTCCTTTTCTACAAGGGTCCCCTGCAAAAATTATTAGCCACTTGGATACAAATTGGGATTTAGTGTTTGTTTGGAGGGAATGGTTGATGGTAGAGTTGTCAATAGGGCGGATTCGATTAGGATTGATCTGGCGGAATTCAAATCCGATTCGAATTTTTCAACGCGTTAGAGGTAATCTGAATCCGAAAAATCGAATATCTTATCTGATCGGATTACATTTGGCATATTTAGAAATAATTAACTTAAGTGTAGACTTAAAAAAAAACTGGTTAGAAATACAAAATTCTCCCAAGCTTGATTAACCAAAAGCAATTCTTAATCGTTATCTCATCGGATTTGTAATCGGATTGGATACCCTAATTTCAGATTTTCAGATTCAGACTATTGCACTAGATTTTGCTTATTGGATTAAGCCAGAATCGAATGTGGTCCATTGATCACAAGCCTGGTTCATTCAGTTGATACGCATTTGAAATTTCTCGTCTAATGCGTGGGTTCAAATTTTCCTATCCACTTGGTGGGACTAGATATGTATATTCTCTAGCGTTTGTAGCACGCAGTGGGATCATAGCTTCTGCTCGACGTAGTTGGCGCAGATATGACGACTAGTCTATCTTTATGCATGATTTGTTGGCAACAAATCCGTCTACTAATCATTCTGAGGTTTGAGAAATGCACAATTTGGAACTTAGCATTAAATATCATGCGGTGAGTGAAAGTATGACAACAAGTAAAAATCTTATTTGCTCAAATTTATTGGTTCGATGCTCTCGCCATCAGCAAAAAAGATCTTTTGGGGTCACTGAAGGTTCGACCAATTGCTCATTTAAGGATCTCGGAATAAACATGTATAAGTTGGTTCGAACACCTGTGACCAAATTACGCAAGTGGCTTGAATTGTTTTGGTGGCTCTTTCATGGGTTTTCTCCTTTTCTTTTCGGGCCCAATGGCCCATTTTTATCTCTTGGATCTGCCTTGGGTATATGGCCCATAGTCAGTTCTGCTTTCATAAAGTTTCACAATAAAATTAGCTGCTTTTGTTGTAAGGTTAGCCACATCATGCCTCTCAAATATGCATTTAACTGCAGATTAGTATAGCCATGTTCTTTATACAAATATCAACCAATGGGGGGTTGGTTCAGGTAGCGAAAGCTCAGGACTTGGTTGGACAAGGTTTAGGTTCGAGATCCTATAATTCTTTATTGGGGCTAAACATACTTGATACTCCAACACTACTCCTTACTCGCATAATCCTTCAAAATGTGTTATGCTCTCACTCTCGTAGATTTTAGTTGTTTGAGATATGATTTGGAGGCGCTTTCATGCTCGCGCGCACGCACATGCATTATGTGACTTATTGATGCAGGGAGGCGTGTTGAAAAGAAGAACGATACGATAAGGACAATCACGAACAAATATAAACTAGAGGTACTCCCTCTACGAATACATAATTATGAGATAACTAGCCCCAAGGCTTACAACTCAATTTATAATAACCTAGAAATACTAAAAAGGAAACTAAAATAATGGAAAACTAAATCTACGTCTTGGAGAACAAGAAAATAATAAAAAGGGTAATAGAATAAACCTAATTAAGAAAGCCTAATATTTCACGCAATTTATGTTAAAACGGAAAGATTCTTAATAAACAACTAAATTCAAAATAATAAATTAAAATTCCTATATTTCTAGAATAATTAAAATATCGGTCTGCATCACTTACCAATATTCACACGTGGTAGGACCTTAGTTTCAGTCCCAATATAAGTGCGGTGAGACTTTACAGATAATGGTGTGATGTGACGAGATAATACTATCTGGCGGAGGTAAAGACTACCATACATGCATTTTCATTTTCTTCTCACAAAAAATGTTTTTTATGCATCCACCGTGAAAATGAAGTTAATGGTTATCAAACTTATAAGGCATTCCTTGTTCCAAATAGATTCGAAAGGCTCCTTTTTTTTTTTTTTTTTAACCATATGTACTGGGGTGTTTGGAAGCTGCATTTTCAGGTTCTCATTTTTTGGATTTTACATTTTTGGTGTTTGGTTGCTGTTTTTTAAAATGTGTTTTGGAGAACACATTTGCTGTCTACTTTTCTCATTTTCCAGTTTTTACATTCCAAGTGTCTGGTAGCTTTTTTTAAAATGAGTTAAGCCAAGATGGCTTTGCCAATTTTTGGTTTAGAGAGCAAAAGTGAAAAAGAGCAAAAGTGCTTTTCCCATTTTCTGATTTTCTCATTTTACATGCAATTACGAAAATACCCTAACCTGAGTTTACCTTAATTTCATTCTATACCTTCAATCTCTTCAAATAAAAAATAAAAAAATTTCTATACCTTCACCTTACTCTTGTTTCTATCCAAATAAAACCCTGCGTGTGTTTTTTTGTTCAGTGGGTTGGTACTTGTAAAAGGAGAAAAAGTTCTTTCCGGATCAACTGGACAATGGGCTGTCCGGACAGCCCTCGTGTGGGCTCCCTTTGCGTGTTTTTTTGGAAAATTCGAACAGTGCATCTTGTAGGGCCAGCAAAACAATGTATCAACGAAAAAAATTAGCTTGTTTGGACAATGATATGTATGTCAAAAGTTGAGTTTATACACAGAAAAATAGACGATTGTGATCTATCAACTGTTTTTAAAGTTAAACTGTTCACGGTCATCCATTTTTCCGTGTAAAACCTCAACTTTTGACATACCTATCGATGTCCGGACAATCTGATTTTTTGTGTTAATACATTATTTTGCGGACCCTACAAGATACACAGTTCGAATTTTTAAAAAAACGCGTAAAGGGGGGCCCACACAGGAGCTGTTCAGACAGCCCCTTGTCCGGTTGATCCTGACAGAACTTATTCTAATAATAAAGTTTGTGTGGTTATTTTATTTTATTTATTGTTTAAGTGATTTCTTAATTTAATCGTTCTCTTATTTCTATGAAACTTAGACGATAATATTTAATTTTTTTTGTATTAGCAAATAAAAATTAAAGACTGCGTAAATTTATTTTTCCAAAAACTATATAAATATAAATTTAAATTAGTAATTAACATTAGTTATGATAATTTTATATAATAATAAAGAACCAAGGGCAACATGGTAAAAAACCAACCCATAATTCATATTCATTATATATCTCCCAAACACTACTCATATTATAAAATACATTCTGCACATATTCATCCAAATACTACAGATTCAAAATACATTCTGACCATAATCTAAAAAGTCAAAAAGGCAAAATGCTGAAAATGAAAAGACAAAAAGTTGGCTTCCAAACACTCTACTAGATTCAGATACCGTTCCAGTTTCCCTTCTTTTTCCAAAACTTCCTTTTTTCCAAATTTCAAACTCAAATATAACGAAAATAAAAAATAATTTTTCAATTTTTTTGCATCGTATTAAAGATCTCAATGAGATCTATCAAACAAGATCCATAGTGAAAGGAAAATTATTTACATAAACACATAATTTTTGAGTTTGAAATTTACCTTCCTTTTCAAAAACCCACTTTTTCCAAAAGTGGAACGGGCCCTCAAACTATATTCTGACCAAAAAGCTAAAAAACCAAAAAGCCAAAAAGTTAAAATTAAAAAGCCAAAAAATAAACTCTCAAACACTAAAAGAATTGGATTGTATATCTCAAATGATTTGTGGTCCGAATTGAACAATCAAAGGATATATCTCACAAAATATATGGAATACATGATAGGATAGATTTCGGTATTGGAAATCACATCAGTACTGTTAATCCGATGGGATTATCACTTTCCTATTAGCCTCGTCATACGAAGCGTCCCGATTGATTCTCATGTCGGCACCTAATTTTGATTTGCTTTTGTAGGGTGTTCAGTAATTTCGGAGTAGGTAGTTTGGTGCACTCCTATATTTTGTGATGTAATCTTTGCCTTTAAACTTGAAATTGAATTGACTGATTCAAAAAATAAAAAAAATACGAAGCGTCCGATGGAATTATCACTTCTCTATTAACCTCGTCATACGAAGCGGCCCAAAAAGCGAAACAAAAAAATATTGCAATCAAATCTAGTTGTTGATTGTATTTTGTCTCAAATCTTCATTCGTGGATTACATGTGATTTTGTTTATTCACAAACGCAATCAAAAAGTTGGTGTCTTGATGCCTACACTCTTGCTTTGGTAAACCTAACCCTCGTCCGTAGAACGGAAATGCGGTCTCGCGCTGATAGTTTGGCAAGAGATGGGTTGCGTGGCTCTGGTTCCAAGATTTAAAAAATTAGACATCCTTATTGGTTATTGAGTTTTTTAAGGTGATATTGCTGTGTTTGGTTGCCCTTTTTGAGAGTTACTCTCAACTTTCGGCACAATTTTTAATAAATCTTTCTCTCTATCTCTCTCCACTCATTACCCTTCCAACTCTCAAAAATAACTTTCTAAAAGTTCAACCAAACAAAGTGTAATCATTCTGCTTTAATGTCTTAGTTGAGTTGTTATCAATACTATATCCTACCAGTTTGAACAAAAAAAAAAATTTGACCGAGTTGCTCGGGCTCGGTTGGTTGTTGACCGCGTCGTTCCGTGTCAAAAATAAATTTATAAAAATCAAGAATTAACTACTACTCCGTAGAATAATGTTTAAGACCAAGTATCGTTCCAACGGGGACTGAATGACTAAGTTACGACAAATTCGATTAGTTTGCAGATTAGTTCAGAAATAAAAGAGTTGATTGATTTGGTTTGTTTGGAATAGCCTAATTAAATTAAGACAATGAATTAAAAAGTTTGGAAATGATGGAGGAAAATATCTAGGGTCTGGAATCCATTTTGACCACGTAACAACAATATGTATATGTTAGGTTTATTTATTCGAATTAAAAGGGATTCTCGCTAGGACTTGCAAATCCTAACAATAATCGTCAAGAAAACAATCGGGTTATTAAAAGGCACAAACTATCCCATACCACGGACCGTCTCTTAGTAGCACGATTTGGCCACCTAACGGCACGATCCGTCTTACGAGCATAATTTATCTCAAAACTCCAATCACAATCAATGAAAACCATTGCAAGACTAGGTATTTGAAATCCGGAATATAAATACTCAATAGATAAAAAAAAGTAAAATCAATCCGTTCAATTGAAATGAAAAGAATTATTAGTCTCACAATCGATTCGAATAACAAAACCAAAACCCTACACAAAAATATAGTTACTTGGTACGGAATTTCATCCTCCCCTAGACGAGGGATTTAGCAAGCCATGGAAAAGAGACAACTTGATCTTGATTTAGCCTCCATCCTTCAATACTCTTCCGCCGTTGCCACAGCCGAAACTAAACTAATTTTGGCTAGTGCTCTGCTACTGCGACAGATTCAAGTTGACCCAATTTGTAGTCTATGTGGTTTGGCAGAGGCAACACCTTCCCATATGCTCTTTAATTGTGATAAGGGTGTCTAAAGTTTGGGTGTTATCTCCATTTCGCTTGTGTCCGGAGATAACATGCAATGCACAGATTAGAGGCATGTGGAAGAGTGTAGGGGATATGCCTAATGGGGAAGTGAAACAGGAAGCTTTGGGTTTATTTGCTACAATTGGTTGGCATGTGTGGATAGCACGGAACGATTGGGCTTTCAAACAGAACTGGAAGTTGAAAACAATTATTATCCAAGATGCGTTGGAGGATTTTGATAATTTTTTGCAAGCCACAAAGAAGGACCAACATTCTAATAATTTTTTGCAAGCCACGAAGAAAAGACCAACATTCTAATCGTGATACAAATGGTGGAGAAGGTGTGGTGTGATATGGAGCCCGTCAGTACTTTGGGTGATTAAGGTTAACGTTGATGGTGCTTTTGATTCGGGTTCTTATAGCGGGGGTTTGGGAGTGGTCTTTAGGAATTTTTTAGGAGATATTTTGGGTGCTATGGTTGTTCCAACACTAGGGAAAGCATCAACAGAAATGGTGGAAGCTGAAGGATTTTGCATTGCATTGACCAGTTCCATATGCTCAGTTGGAAGTTCATACTCTGTTGAAGGGGATGCGCAAATTGTGATTAACATGTTGTAGGAGACGAGACAGGTTACAGCACGCCTGGAGGTCATAATTAGAGATACGTTGTTTTTTAGTAGTTGTTTTAATTCTTGTTCTTTGAATTTTGTTCCTCGTAATTGTAATTGGGTGGCTAATGTTTTAGCCAAATATGCCCTATCTCTGGAGAACCCGATAACTTAGCTTCACGGCTTTCTAAGCTGGGTTCACAGGGAAGCCTCCCTCGATATTTCTTTGATGCAGTAATAAAAGTAATCTATTACCGATTGGGGGAAAAAAAAAAAAAAAGCCGACCACCCACTCAGTACGTTACCATTTGTTTTTAATAAAGGGTTATAATGAACTAATCACATAAAGGCCCTTCCTTCAAACTTCGCTTAATAATTAGTTGACACTCTAACTTTGAGTAACTCCGTATTTCGACCTCGCAGTTCTTTTAAATCATGTTTTTATCCAAAATCTTGGATAATGAGCTCAAGCAACCTATGAACAAAATAAAAGAAAAATTAATATCAAGTAACAAATATAAATAACTAACAAATATGGTTTGAAGGGCCAAAATATCAATATTTCGGCACTCATCAGTTGTTGATCGAGTTGAGCTCAAGATTTAAACTCATGTAGCAAATGAACCAAGCTCACCATTCAAAAAATCCGTTCGGCTCGCAAGAACTCGAAAGCTTGTATAGACTCGTTTAACAAATGAATTAGACTCGACTTGTTTGCAGTCCAGTAGGGACAAGATCTGAAAAATACTACTCCTTCCGTCCTATTTTCATTGTCCATTATTCCTTTTTCACTTTTTTGTCTCTTGCGTATATCTTTCAATCTATAATATTTTTCATGATTTTGACATCTTTGTATTATAGAACAAATTGAAATCTATCAAATAAGATCCATATTGCATATTTTTGGAGATTCACATTGAAAGATATAAGCGATTGAAAACTGCACGAATATCAAAAAAGGACAATGAAAATGGGACGGAGGGAGTACTAATCAAATAAACGTTTCGAATTACGTAAGACAGCAAAAAGACACGCAACCGGCAATCCGACATTTTAACTGGACCGTCGGTCCAAATCCTTAATTAGAAAAATAATTACTCTCTCTCCTAGTATTAGACGACGTCGTCATCGTCCTCCCATGGCAAGATCCGGATCGCATGCTGCCACTTTGTTAACAAACAAAATCCTCATTACTACTAATTAATTTCAAGAAAACCCAGCAGCCAGCACCAACTTTCGACAATCCACGTTCTGCATCTTCATACCGCTCGATCTTTTTAGAGAGAGAGAGAGCAAGCGAGAGTGAGAAAGGATTTTCATACTCTTCAACCCTTCTCTCTCATGAAATCGGCCACGAGCAATTGTAAGTATCGCATCTCAGTCCTGTTCAATCGATTTCTTGTTTGAATTCTTCTGTTGATAATTACCCGATTACGTCTCGGAAGTGTTGCTTGTGCGGTTTCTTGTAGTTGGATTGTGAATTTCGTGAACGGTTTATCGCGCCCTAGAAATTGTTTGTACGATTGTATAGATGGTTGATTTTCTTGTTAAACGTCGGGTTTTATCTACGAACTGACAAAAGTTTTTCGATTCACTGATATGGTAACTTGGATTTTGTCTTCGTGGTCTTTTTACTTGATTCATTTGGGTTCTAGATGTTGTTGTTCAAGGTATCTATGATTTTGATTTTAGGGTATTTTCTTGTCCACCGGATAGCATGATACGAGTACTTTTCCGGCATATTAGGGTGAGTTTCCGCTAAATGGTAGGAGTATTTTAGTTGAGGTATGTGAGCTGCCTAGAAATCTGTCAAAACATGAGCAAAAGTCCATTTAGTTTAGTGGAAACATGACTTTGATGTTAATGAGGTGAGGCTTTTATCTGTGCTTGTTGTGTTGTGTGCATTTTTTGTATCTAGCATTAGTCGGGAAAGACGGAAACATTTTGAGGAATTTGACATTATGACTCCGTTTGTTTCGATGTAAAATTTCGATGTAAAATGTTTTTTCAGAAAACAAATTTCAAACTTTTATTTTTCATTGTTTGGTTGGCACTTGAAAAATATTTTCAGAAATCGACAAAATAGTGTAGAGAGAGAGAGAGGAGGGGGTTAAACGGTGGAGAGATCTAAGAATATTGGAATTAAATGTGGGTCAGAACTGACGATCGAGGAAATTGAGCTGAGAATTACAGTAGAAGGCAGCGGGTTTATTTCGGAAAATAACTTACAGAGAATTTAAGGGTAAGTCATTTTGATCCAATTAATGGAAAATATTTGACATGTAAAATGTTTTCTTGTAAAATATTTTCCTCATTTTTTACACAACCAAACACTGGAAAATAGGTAAAACATTTTACCGGAAAATATTTTACACCCAAACAAATGGAGCCTTGTATGTGATTGTTTTTATTTGTCCATTGGCTATTAAAAGTACTTTTCTACTAAATTAGTTGACTTTGATGTTCATGGGGTGAGGCTTTTATATCTGCGCTTGTTGTGTAGGTGTGCATTTTTTCTTTTCTAACAGTAGTCAGGGTGTAATTTTCTTGTCCACTGGATAATATACAAATACTTTTCCGGGAAATTAAGTTGACTTTGATGTTAATGAGGTGAGGCTTTTATGTGCTCTTTTTGTGTATCTGTCCATTTTTTCGTTTCTAGCAGTAGTCGGGGCGGAGAAACATTTCGAGGAATTTGACATTATATGTGATTGTTTATATGACTATTGTGAGATTGGACTTTTTGAGAGCTCTATCGTGAAGGGTTTAAAAGTGATTACTTTATAAGTCTTGTTTGAGGGTATTCGTGTAAAAGATTGTAAGCTATACAAGGATCCCAGTAAAATACACATCTTTTACTTCTAATTCACGATTTTGCAAGCCATATTGATCTAAAACTCTATTTTTCTTGAGACCAAATGACTAATTACTATTCAATGGAGTCGAAGTGCTTTGCTTTGCTCCATAGAGTGGATACTTGTAATATTTAAGGGTTTTTTGTTCTGGGTGATTTGTGGAGATGGGAGCTTCTGTTTTGAGTCATTCGCTGGTTGGTTGAAATTACTCCCTTAATATATCCTGCCTGGATTTTCTGAACTTCCAAGTTACCAGGACGAGGATTAACTGTTTTTTTTTTTTCAACTGAGCTTCTTCTTGCTCAAGAACTAAGGCAAGACCAAGCTCAAGTTGCAAACTCACAATAATGAATTGGTTTTTATGGCCTTGTGGATTTCGTTCTTCCAGAGCAAGGCCTCTCTCGGCATAGATCTTCTTTCACTAACATAACAAGTTTCTGAGTGTGGTTCAATGAGAATTTGGGCTGAGATGAAACTGACATATTGTACTACATGTATATATGATAAGTGCAAGCTGTGGTCAATGTAAAATGTGGGTTAATCTGTGCATGTAACATATTTTGCTGCGCTGTACGTCGAGTATTATGTTTCTCTACGATTTTCTGACTAATTTTTGACAATAGCTGTTCTTAAACTGGTTTCCTTACCCACAATGTTCTAAATGGCACTTGGTGGTAGTCGAGCGGAGGCCCACCTTCAAGCAACAAGCCGCCTAGGTGGCGCCAAGCAATTCGGCGGATTTTATTATTATTTTTTTTTAACAAACCATTATTCAATCAAACTATATTCCATGAATCCATAATGCAAAGTCAAACTTCAAAGTACAAACCCAAATGAAATTAAGTAGTAGCAACTAGCAAATAAGTTGAATAAGACAATAAGTAGTAGGGTTTCGCGCACCTCCCTTGTATTATTTTTTATATTATTTTTAGGCCTCCAAAGGCCTCCAAAGACGCTGCCGCTGCCTCCAAGACCACCAAGGCCGCGAAGACTAGGCCGCCGCCAAGCCCTCCAAGGCCGCTTAGGTGGCCGCCAAACACCGCCAAACCTCCCTGGGCGCCAAATAAAATGCCAAGGGCTATTGGCGTGGTGGCAGGGCACCTCCAAGCTCCTAGGCGGCCACCATTTAGAACACTGCTTACTCAGGATTTGCTTTTGTTTTTCTCAAGTACTATTCTATCGTAGACTTTTCAAGTATTAGGGGAAGAAAGATTCATGACTATACAAGTTGTTAGAACTGCTTGAAAAAAGATGCTACAAGCTATGAGTTTATTCTGAATCTGATATACATTTCCAAGGCTAATCTTATACTATGTCAAACACAAAATAGCCAGTGTATTAGCTATAACTAGCCTGTTGGGGTGATTGCCACCGGGTATGATGTGTTTCTAGTTATTCTTTAGGACACTGCACAAGAGTTTATATTTTGTCATTTCAGTTGGAAACTTACTGGTTCATAAAGACCTGAAAGCAACAATATAAAATTTTACTTTTGTCTGCAGACATAATGTCAAGTCTTCGCCATTTTCCACAATTTTGGGTCATTGACCGTACTATCTTTTTTTTCTTTTTCCTGGGCCTCCTTTAAGATTTTGATTCTGGGATTTCGGTAAACGTTGGGTTGCTATCTTTGGGAAGACAATTATAATTACGATAACCTGTCGACTATTACCATGTATTTTGGCGTGACACTCCAAACTTACTAATGATTTTGTACTTTAATGATTTATTTTGATGAAAGAGAACAAAAATCTGTTGTTCCAGTTTTGACAGCTTCTATCACTAGTCAACGTTGGCGATTTTGTTTTTGAGGTTTGATTTTACAGGACAACTTTTATTGGCAATCAGAACTAGGCAGAGGCTTGGGCTGGATTTCGATGGCTCCTACTGCTTGTTGGGTGATGCAGTTTCTTGATGCGAGCTAGTGACATTCTTACTCAAGTCAGTTGCTTTATACTGTCACAATGTGGAACTTTGCATCCAATTGCATAGCAGGGAATACCAGACTCAAGAATGAGCCCACTAAGCGAACTGAAGGTTCCTTGGAATGCTCAGACGATGAAGCTTCTTCAGATTCTACCAGGGAGGAGGGTCTCGAGTGCCCGATATGCTGGGAATCCTTCAACATAGTTGAAAATGTGCCCTATGTCTTATGGTGTGGCCATACCCTCTGTAAAAATTGCGTCCTGGGGCTTCAGTGGGCCGTTGTCAAATTTCCCACTTTACCGATTCAGCTTCCCCTTTTCATATCATGCCCTTGGTGCAACCTCTTATCCCCCCGTCTGGTTTACAAGGGAATTCTAAAGTTCCCTCGCAAGAACTTCTTCCTTCTCTGGATGATTGAGAGCCTGAATGGAGATAGAGTCAAGTCTAGCTCCGCTTTCTCTGGGGACCACCCACCAACGTGGCTTTCAAGCGGTAAAATAGCAACTGGGAGTCATGTAAGCCACCCTACCTTCAGAAGAGGCCAACACATCCATTCTTCAGAACCTTCGGGATCAAACCATGCCTATAATGATGCTGTTAATCCTTATTTCACTGTGGAGGGATTACACACTTCCCTGAGAAAGTCTCTGGTCTTTTTTGTTCATCTGACGGCAAAATTCCCACTGGTTCTCATATTTCTTCTGATTGTCTTGTATGCGATACCTGCCAGTGCAGCCGTCTTAGCCTTGTACATTCTCATCACTGTTTTATTCGCTCTTCCGTCGTTCCTCATTCTGTACTTTGCATATCCGAGTTTGGATTGGCTGGTTAGGGAGATCATCACTTGAGATGCTGTTGAGTTCCTTGTTTGCGAGCACTGTTAAGGCAAGTTTCCCCTGACATATGCATTTGAATCGCATCCGAGGTGTAATTTGATGACTCCATTTGTTTCCAAAAATCCCATTTAGGTCCTCAAAATATGATCTTTCAGTGTCCCCATATTTTGGGATCAGTAAGTATGATCTATTGGTATTACTGTGAGATAATAGCGACCATTGACTTGGGTGAGTAAATCCCTGTTGCCAAAGGCGGGGCAAATCAACAGGGATCTCCTGCTTCCGTGTTTCATCATGTGAACATCTTGATCGGCCGGTGCATAGATGCTTCGTGTATATGGTGCAGCTAAAAAGTGATTGTCGATGTGGTTAATTTCTTGCCAGAAAGCATGTTTCACGTTTGTAAACAGACAAAAAAAGGTTATAAATCTTTGTTATGGGCGACCGATTTCTTCATGCGTTTTTTTGTAGATTTATCTCCAGTAGGAGTCTGGTGAAAATGTCCCAGCACTCTTCAATTTGTTGGGAAGTGGTTTGTTGTTGTGCAAGAGAACACTCTGGATTAGGTAAGGGATCCCGGATTTTGCATTTTGTGTGGACCTCTTTTACCAGCCGTTGAATTGTGTTTTCAATGGTCCGGATCTGCAGAAGGTTTATGACCGGTAATAAATGGTTTATGACCGGTCATTAATCTTTTGCAGATCCGGATCATTAAAAACACAATCCAACAGCTGAGATCATGGCCCGCACGAAACGCAAAATCCGGGATCCCTTACCTGATCCGGGGTGTGCAAGAGAATATGCGCTTTCAGTGTTTTCACTTCAGTTGCTGTTCTTTGTTTCATTTTGAATCTCTTTGCTGCTGCTAAACCAACAATGCTAGCACCCACGCAGAAGAAGGCTGTCATTTTGAATCTCTTTGCTGCTGCTAAACCAACAATGCTTGCACCCACGCAGAAGAAGGCTGCAAAGGAAAGAGTTACTCACGAGCATCTCGGGATCCGGCTCATTAAGAGCTTGAGTCAGCTCGGTTTGTTTAGTAGCTGAGCTGAGCTTGAAAAGAATTTTTAGCTCGTTAGTAAATGAGCCGAGCTCGAGATATATCTGCATCTTGCCTCGTGTTGATAAGTTCGGCTCATATGCATGGGCTTGGCTCATTTATGAAGGCTTGTTTAGTACTTGAACTGTGCTTGGGTTCTTCAAAACTAATCTAGCGAACTTAAATACATTGGCTTGATTCGAGCTCGAGTCCATCAAATTTTAAATGAGCCAAGCTCGAACACCATAAATCTTGACTTGTTTGCACTTGTGTCTACTCCAATCACACTTGTTTGATTCGAATTGGCTGAATTTGCCCTTCCTCTTCTTGGTTGTCCATACAGTTTGTTGGAAGAGAGAAGACGAAATGGTTTTGAGAGGTTATTGGAGGTAATGAGCGGATAAAGAGAAATAGAAAAAATTTATTGAGAATCGTGAGTAGAGAAAGTTGGGTTTTGAGACTCAAAACGAACAAATTTTTTTTTTGGATCTCTTCTGTCTTTCCCCAACAAACACCTCATTAGTTTCTTGAAATTTCTTTGGCTTTTTCTCCTTATAAAAAGAATATTTTTGTTCTTTCTTTTCTCTTTCTTTTTGGCTTGATCTCAATTACCATCCACAATAAAATCCCAAAATCCAAGTAGGAAAATCCCCCATGGATCCTCCACGTGTCACAAATATGACCAGGAAATCAGAAAAAAATTGGGTCCTCTGCTCTTTCAGTTGAATCTTTTGGGCACAGAATCTAAAATCCAAACACAGCACAAGAAAATTCTGAGTCAGAATTCAGAAAATGGTGGCAGCTGTTTCTGTTTCCTCCCCAAAATCAATCATTTTCCCAAATAGAATTTCACTCGGAGAACCAAATCCCAACTTTCTATGTGGGTCACCTTTGAAAGGGCTTTGTTTCCAGTTAAAACCCAAGAGCAGCAAGAGCGGAGACAGAAGAATCAGCTTTGTGGTTGCTTCGGCGACCACCACCACGGCCGGTGACGGCGGCGGCGGCGGGAGGTTTTATCTGAATTTCACCGGGTTCCCTTTCCCACTTGGTCCTTTCCTCAACAGGCGCACTATTAGGACTGAGGTTAGCTTGTTTTTCTTCTACATTATGCTTGCTTATACGTTTGAATCGACAGACAGAACACGCGCGCGCGCACACACAATATCTATGAAACCCGGGGACGATGGGTGTTGGCCCCATCCGGGACGTCCATGCTCGGCAATCGATAGCTCATATTTCATCTCGGTCGAACAGATCTTCCGTATTTACCTATTCTAATGTAGAAAGGGAGAAGGGATTTTGGTGCGAACAATATTGTGAAGCTGTGTCACATTAGTGATTTTCGTAATTGTCTCTCCAAAACGTAAGTTCTTACAACCATTGCCATTAAATAACTGTTATATGGGCAAAATAGTAATCGATTAAAACCACATAATCAAAACCAATACTCCACTATTCCCATCCCTCCTAAAAATGTGTTTGGCTGTTTGCCATCCCTCTAGTGCAGATAGGGGAAGAGAGATTTACATATATTTTGAAGTAGGAAACCGGGACTGGACCGTAGAGATCATTAGAGCCGTTAATAGTTTAGCTTCGTTGAGATCATCAATCATGCCAAATTGAGTTGATCGGATATCAATCATCACATGATCTCCACAGATTTATCTTGATACAAGTGAATTGTATTTGAAAAAGAGTGTTTTTGTTCAAGATGAACGCATTGCGCACTTATAGTCATATTAATGGGTATCCGGTGAAAAAAAATGCATGCTTATCGGATATCAATTCACGTATTTTTCTTGATGTAATTCATTTTATTTTACACAGGTTTTTTTTCAAGATGAATGCGTTTCGTAATCATATTAACTAATATACGACCGATCTAATATCTGATATGTTGATGACGTTGACGGCTTGACGAGTTCAAGAATGTGAACAGTTCCAATCATTGACGTGGGCCCGAAAAGGGCTCACAAATGGGCAAAACTGGACAGGAGCTGCTGCCTTTCAACTGTATTGTGGTTAGACTTAGAACTGCGTTGGATTGGCATTTTGTTTGACTAATTTCTGGGAGCAGAATGCAATCATCGCGCTATCAAGAACTATTTTGGGCTTTTTTTTTTTTTTTTTTTAATTATTATTATTTTTTTTATCTTGATGCTTGAGACCAACTCCAACCAAAAGAAAAGAAAGTTTCTCCTTCCAGTCCAAATTGCTGTAGAACTGTGTATCCACGAACACTTACTGCAGAATTTCTTACCATGATGCACGACTAATCGACTATTCAAATTGACATACTTTGCATACAGACCATATGTGTACGTATCTTTCATTCATAGTCATTGTTCATCCTTTTTTTTTAATCAGCAAAGAATAATCGTTGTTCGTCCTTTCTAAACAATGCCTCAATCGAAAGAAAACCCTGAAGTTTTATCTGGGCTTTACATTAGGAATCTTCCCTTGCTGGTTACGAGGCAGTGTAAGCTCCCACAAGTACAATTGTATGGGAATTTTTGTTGTCATGATTTACTCTAGAGATAGGAACATGGAACAAGAGTTCCTCTAGAACATGGAATAACTGGATAGGCAAAGAGCGACGTTTTTGGATTTGAAGGCAAGTTGTTGAGTTACGAGCCGTTTGGGTTTGGAGACGGTGAAGAAAATGATGATTTTGTGGCAGTGGGAGGGTTCTTTGACTATGACTCGGCCGATTTATCCGAGTTTTTGAACTGGCCGGGGTCGTTACATGTATAGATAGGCCTAAGTCCTAACAGAATTTCATTTGGCCATTTTTGGGGGCCCTACAAGTTGGATAAAACTGATGCTACTATATTTAAGGAAAAGTAGGCTGTAAATTTTTCAAGGAAAAGTGGAGTAGAAATATAGAAGTAGGATTCTAGAACATGGTATTACTGGATAGTCTTTCGTCAAATCATTTGGGTTGAGTGCAATAAGTTAGTCTGATGACAGGTCTTTAAAAAATATAAGGTTCTGGGAATTTCAGGAATCGAACAAATTCTCAATCTTATGGAATGCACCTAATATGGTAAAGCTAGTCTTTCTGTACTTTTAACTTATCATCACTGTTGAATTTCAGGCCGTGAAAGGCTGCATATGGCTTTTTGAACAAGAGCAAGCGCTGGGCTTCAGCAGTGTTTCGACAAACATTCGAATGACGGTAATCAAGCTCAAATCTGGAGGCTTGTGGGTCCATGCACCCATTGCTCCAACGAAGGAGTGCATTCAGGTCCTACTTTGTTCTCTAGTTCTAATCACGTAAAATTTTTTTTGAACATCACCTAATCACACATTTGAGAAATACTTTTAAGACTTCAAACTTTATTTTAGAACCCAAAGGGAAGTTGAAGTCGCTCTTGCTTACAAGTTTGATGATAATATTAAAATCTTATAGAATTCTGGAATCCCGGTTGAAATCATGGGTGGTGAAGGGGGTGGATGACTTAGGTTAAACCAAATTTTGTTGATCAAGAACAACTTGAACTAGTTATATTTCCCATACATGCATGGAAAATATTATTTATAATGGTTCCCTGACGTTACTCTAGTCTGTTTCCTAGTATAACTGCACTGTGATTAGCACGTGGATCCTTATAGCAACTTCCCTCTTGCAGCTTGTAAAGGAGTTAGGAGCTCCTGTAGAATACATTGTCTTGCCTACGTTTGCATACGAGCATAAAATATTTGTTGGCCCATTCTCTAGAAAGTTCCCCAGGGCAAAGATATGGGTGGCGCCAAGGCAATGGAGCTGGCCTCTGAATTTGCCCATTGAATTGTTTGGAATTTTTCGTGCCAAAACGTTGAAAGATGGGGATTTGTCAACTCCCTGGGCTGGTGAGATCGAACAGAAAGTTCTAAGCTCACCAGAATTAGGTAAATATGAACTGCATTAGCTTATTTTTAAACTTCATCTTGCTTGATTATCGATTTCTTCTGGAAAATTTTGTATTTAGGAATTGGGCCATATGTGGAAGTGGCATTCTATCATAAGCGTTCAAGAACGTTATTAGTGACAGATGCTGTGATTTTTGTCCCACGGCAGCCACCCGAATGTATTAGCAAAGAATCCTTGCTGGCATCTGCAGAGAATGGCTTGGCTGTCAAATTACTGAGCAAAGGAAAGGAAGTTCCTCAGGAACCAGTCATTGACAACAAGATGAACCGTCAAAAAGGTTAGTCTCAGTGTTAGCTATGCGATGAGTAAGGTCATGTTTTGTTGCTGGACAGGATAAAGTGGGGACAGACTATTCTTGGCATTCTTGCAGATTGGTGGAAGATTATTGTATGCTTGGTTATTTTGTTGTGGGTTTTAATTGTATCACACCACCCCAAATAGCGGACATTCAGTCCTATATAGGCATTTTGTCCAACCTTTCATGCATCCAAATGTTCGATAACAGGTCCTCAGATTAATAATCCAATTCCCTCCCTCATTCATCTACCAAATGTGCTGTGAGTTAATTTCAAAAGATGCTAATGCAATATGTAGGCAAGCACGTGCCATTGCGCTTGTGAATTAAACTAGATTATATTTTTGGTGCAGGGTGGGAGAGAATGGTTCTCCAGATTCTGTTCCTCGGTCCATCAAATCTTTTGGAACCGAATGCTAGTTTTGCTCAAATGTCACAGAAGCTGATTGTCTCACCCATTGTCAAGACCTTGGTGTTTAGCAAAGTTCCCGAAAAGGTGTGTAAACCACGTTGTTATAGATATTGCTTCATCGGGCCAATCAGAGTTTCAGATGTTGACCCTTCTATTTCTCCAAAAAATTTCAGGTGAGGGACTGGATTGATAGCATATCTAGGGACTGGAGATTCAAGAGGATAATCCCTGCTCATTTTGCTGCCCCAGTAAACGCAAGCAGGTCTGATTTCTTGGCAGCATTTGCATTTCTCGATGATCTCTTGGGCGAACGATACGTTACTCGGCCTTCTCTCTCTCTTCTCTTCGCATCAATCATGGGTAAAGCTGTCAGTTACTTTCCTCCTGATGACATGAAGACCTTATCATCCCTTGACCAGTTTTTAGTTTCGGTTGGAGCTGTGAAGAAGACCGTCTCAGGTCGGAAAAGGTGACCAAATGCGATGCAATGAATCACTGTAAGGTTTTACATGCCAAATTTTGAGCATTGTCTATGTAGTGTCATAGTAGCTTAAAAGTTTTTTGGCCATTTCCCTTTCCTAGATGGAAACAGTTGTTATACTGGTGTACAAGGGTGTCTTGAATCAAACATTTTTTTTTTTTTTTTGAATGAAGCACTTGACAAAGGTTATAATGAAAGTTGTGGTGTCCCGAATTCAAGCAGTATCATGGGTATAACTTCTTTGTGGTCTTCACGGGGCAAATAGAGAGCGCTCAAAACACTTGTACCAAAAATGTATCTGTACCTCTGTTCCCGTGCAATGGTAAATATCCATGGTGACATGTGAAGCTTCACATGGACGTAATTTCGGGAGCTTGTTTTGGTAGCAACCATTTGAAGGGGGAAAAAATCAGAGCCTTCCAGAAGGCTACATCCAATAAAACATTGTCTTTTGCAGTTTCGTAAAGATTTCGAAGAGATTATTCAGTGTTCCTAAAGCACCATCACGTGGTACCTAAGGCTCCCCTACCACTTATTGATCTGCAAATCGTAAACTTGGTTTTCGATTCTACGTCGATGTGTGGTAATGGATGTCCCTGACACTTGTGATGCTCCGGGAACATTGAATGGTTTTTCAAGATTTCGAGAATTTTTATGCGAAATCTTCCACTGTGATGAGTACAATTATATTCTTCTATATAAAAAGGGATCTCTATGATCTGCACTAAAGTCATAACATTCTTGTACGTTTAGAATTAATCCTTCAACCCGTTTGCCAGACGAGATCTATACTATATACTAGTAAGCAAATGGAGTTTTCAAAAATAAAATCAAGCTCTTTCCTTAATTCTCTTTCCATGGAGTATTATCTTAATAAAATTCAATTTCTTTTCTCTTTTCTCCTAAACTTTTCAAAATAGGGAAAATTCCCAGAAAACACCTGAACTTTTCACAAATTCTCAAACAAGCACCTGAACTTCAATTTACGATAGAAAGACACCTGATTTCTCTCTCTACAATTTCCCTCCTCCTTCTCTCGTGAATCCTTTGTATAATAGAATCCTAGGCCCCGTTCCGCTAAAACCCTTTAAAAAATATAAAGAATTGTTGTAAGATCCATTATAGGGTTTTATAACATGCTCAATCCACCTCATATTTCCAAAACACCTCTAGTCCAGTCCATTCTTTTTGTTAAAGCCTCGGGTCCAGCTTTACTTTTTGACTGGACAAAATTGCCCTTTCTTTTAAGTTTAAACGTTATCCCTGCAACTATTACATCACAGCCACTACCAATCGAAACTCTCTCCTCCTCCACCATGGCCACCACAATTTTCCTCCTCCTCCTCCTCCTCTCTCTCATCCCCCCTCTCTCTCTCTCTCTCTCTCCACCGATGCCATCCTCAACGCCATCGTAATGCACCTCCTCATCACCGCTCACCACCACCTTGCACCACCGATCACCGAGCCCACTACCTCCTCACAACCGAAACCACCACCACCGTAACTCATCATCATCACCACCTCCTCACCACAACCCACGAACCTCATCAACACTGCCAGTCTGCCAAGCACCACCAGGTCCCCACTGTCGTGCTCACCATCATCACAGCCGAGCTCCACATGGCTCCGACTCGCTGAACACCACCTTGAAATTTCGGAAGCACCACAGTGATCAACGGCCCCATATACTCTTCCCCGAGCCTTAATTCGCGTGTTATTATTTGAACATTAACGCCAATGAGAATTTAGACTGCAAATTTGTATTTTTAAACTGCAAATTTGTTAAATGAACACCAATGCAAGAGAAAATTTAGACTACAAATTTGTACTTTTAAACTGCAAATAAATACACTTTTGTAAACTTTGCATTCTACACACACATTTAGATTGCAAATTATTAAATGAACACTAACGCCAATAAGAATTTAGAATGCAAATTTGCACTTTTAGACTGCAAATTTATTAAATGAACACCAACACCAGAGAAAATTTAGACTGCAAATTATTAAATAAACACTAATGCCAATGAGAATTTAGACTGCAAATATGTTAAATGAACATTGACGCTAGAGAAAATTTAGACTGTATATTTGCACTTTTAGATTGCAAATAAAGGCACTTTTGTAAACGTTGCAGTCTAAAAGTGTAAATTTATAGTCTACGCACAAGTTTAGACTGCAAATTATTAAATGAACACTAACGCCAATGAGAATTTAGACTACAAATTTACACTTTTAAACTGCAAATTTGATAAATAAACACCAACGCTAGAGAAAATTTAAACCGCAAATTTGCACTTTTAAACTGCAAATAAAGACACTTTTGTAAGGAAGAAGTGGTGGTGGTGGTGATGGTGATGGTGGGGTGGTGGTGGTAGTAGTGGTGGTCATTGTGGCGGCGGCGGCGGCGGTAGTGGTGGTGGTCATTGTGGTGGCGGCGGTGGCGGTGGTGGTGGTTGTGATGGCAGCGTTGTGGTGGTGGTGGTGGTTGTGGCGGCGGCGGTGGTGGTGGTTACCTAATACATGAGCTTTTATTATGATTTTCAAACCATACAACGTACTCCGATCGATCTTTTGATTACGCAACATGTTTGTAATAATGTTAGATTCTTCACAGTATGTATCGAAGACAGTGAAAATCCTAGCACGTCTAGGTATATAAATATTTGCTATTTTTATCTTTTTAATAAATCAATCCACCAATCGATAAATAAGCTAATCAAATGAATGAGAAGCAACAAAAAGATGAACACCGGCCATACGTGAAAAATCCTAAACGGGAAAAAACCACGGAAAGAAATCAAACACTATAAACACTGTGTAGTTACAAGTAATTTTACTTTACGATTCGAATCCTCACAATCGAGCCTAAGACCTACTTGCCGAATCCATGTTCACTATACCGAGTGCTTGACCGTCGCTGTCTTGAATCCACAAGTCTTCCGTTTGCCTCCCGGAATCCACCGAAGGACTTTTACTTGCCTAGGAATCCTCCTTAGGACTTTTCTCAATTATGTTGAAGAAGAAATTGAAACCTCTTGAAGATGTCTTGTACGCTCAATGATCCATCGATATCATTGTACTCCAAGATTCAAATCAAAACCACTCGAGACTTTTTCTATTCAAAAACTGTGTATTTAGTCGCTCTCTTTTTCTCATGTATGTGCTATATATATACGTGGCTGCCCTTTTCTTATATATGACTGCCTCTTTTGTTTTTGTATGGCAGTAGACAAACCCAGAGGAAAAATAATACAACTATTTATATTAGTTGTAATATGTGCACAAGCTGACCAATTCACTTCCAATTTCCGCCTCATTTAGTCGGTAGCTTCCGATGGATATCCAATTGATCCGGATCCATACCAATTTAGCCCCCCTCCATTCGCAAAGTCATTCTGCCTTTTGTAATTCGATTCACTCACACTCAATTACAATTAAAAAGATTCCTTCTACTCTAATCTTATATAGATTCACTAGTTTATAAAATAAAATAAAATTACAACTTGATAAATAAATAATCACAATCACATGGACGAACGTGTTTTGACGCATGTTATTGACAATCATAATCATGCCCTTACAGACAACTACAAACAATTGATAAACAAGAAACTGCAGCGTCACAAGGAAATCTAAAGGGGTGTTTTCACTAACAAAAATCACAAAAAAATTAAACGCATTTTACCATTTCGTTTTCACTAAAAAAAAAGTTTCAGCATTTTACCATCTCGTTTTCACTAATAAAATAGTAACTCTACTTACAAACCTATCAACAATTTATTCACTACCGGAAACATCTAACTTCACAACCACAAATAAAAATTTACAAATTTTTTACTACTGGAAACATCCCTCAGTGCAAATAGTGAACTCGAAGTGTCCATGTTAAGCAAAAAATTAATATTTACACGGGTTTTTATTATGACTTCAGACCATACAACGTTCTCCTACGTACCTTTTGATTACTCCCTTTGACTTTCATAGTATGTTTCGAAGGGTTCACTACTGACAAGATAACAACAAAGAAACTGTAGTGGAATCTTCCTTGTTTCTTCCCTTTGACGTCTTGTTGGTTGGATGGTTAAATTTGGTTATATCATAAGCTCTCACACAATTTATGTAATGTTGTTACCTAATTCTCTGGTTTCTATCCAATCAACGGGAAATCGACGGAGGAATTGTATTGTGATTTGCTTGAATGTGAATGTGAAAAATGGAGTTTGGTTTCTTACCGTATTTTAGATCTTTTTTGGAAACAAATAATGAAGTGAATGAAATATGGAAGAAGATTAACAAATGGACTTTATTAATCCCCAAAGTAGAAGAACAATCGATCAAGATAATCGAGTGAACAATTACAAATTATAACTACTCCTAGAAAAAAAAGATAAAGGCCTGTTGGCTTTGTTTGTGTATCCTTCAAACTGTCTCGATATTGATTATGAATAGTAGCCCTCTCAATGTTTGAAATTAAATCTTCCCTCGGAGATGGCAGTTGAACCCCTTTTCGAATTCTAGCCAAAAATAACTTCCACAACCATAGAATGAATTCACGTCTAGAAAACTGCCTCTCAAATCATGGTGAACTGCTCCTTTGATCGTGGAATAGTGGGACATAGTCCCTTTTGACATCTGTCACTTGATCGACGGACTAAACAATCTCCATAATAGCCAACGCATAAAGAAAACACGCCATGTACTGGCCACTCGACGGGTAAAATGACCCTTAAAACTTTCCATAGTTTTGTTGTCATTAATCAATTTATTTAATGCAAACTTACTTAATTATGGTGAATCAATGTCACCCTTCCTTACCAATTTTACCCCTACCACGTGTCGTCCAACCGACGGATAAAAAAGAAATCACAATTATGGAGCACACAAATGTCCTCTGATTTCTACTTTATAATTTATACATGATGATATAAATGATCTCTTCTATTGATCTGAAGAAAATTATGTACTCAATCGTCACTACCTATGCTCCAAATTGATCAGTTATTGAAAGAAAGGAATATTAGGATTCCTTTAGTGAAACTGCCATCTGTATTTTCTTCGCTGATTTGGAAAAATGTGTGCTTTGTACCTAAATATTTTGATTTCTTTATTGATTTCATTCAAAATCTTGAAGTTTTATTTTACACTGGCACAAAATATTACATTACAGTACTGACACCCAATTAATTTCACTCCACACATTATCTATATGTTCTCAATTGTTCCCATTCTGACTCCAACATATATACACACACCGTACTTATAAATCAAGCTTCCAATAGTAACAGAACTAGCCTTCGTGGGGAAAGAGGCGAATTGGAAGCCCCTTTTCAGGATTAGCTTGGGGAGTATAAACAGTCTTCTCGCCAGGAATGAGTTTTTCCCCACCGAAACCTCTTGACTAGGTGGTGCATGAACACAAGTATGCCTAACCGGGGGGATTCTTTTCCGGGGCACATCCTAGGTCCTCCACCAAAAGGTGCATATGCGTAAGGAGGTGGTCCGGAGCCCTCAAATCGCGATGGGTCAAACTTCTGTGGCT